>LBNU01024021.1:95279-109482 GCA_014162995.1 Artemisia annua
GTTTGGGGGTACGGGTTCGGGTAATACGCGCGATTATCAGTACTCGTACCAGTATCCGCTTACCCGATTATATCCGCTTTATTGGATATTATAGATAACTATAATGTATATACATTATATATTAATTTCTCCATTATAACTACTGTTACAGTGACGTCCTGCCCATCGTCACTTTGGTCGCCATGGAATGTGTTAATGTTGGACTCAACACCTTGTACAAAGCCGCGACTCTTCAAGGAATGAGTTACCATGTTTTTATGGTTTATTGTTATGCCGTTGCAGCATTAATCCTCCTTCCTGCTCCATTCTTTTCATATAGGTGTGTACTGATTCTTTTCGAAATGCATTTAACGACGACTTTGCGACAGAAATTTAATTGTATTATTAGTAACTTGTTTTGGTGTAGCGTTGTTGACTTTTTTATTTTGTTGCTGAAAACAGATCAAGTGTACTTCCTCCGGTGAATTTCTCCATTGTTAGCAAGACTTTTCTCTTGGCAATCATCGGGTAACATTTTTTTTCTTTTTTTTTTTCTTTCCTAAAGGCCGTCTCGTGTTTTTGTTGGCCCTAGGCAATAACAACAAAGAGGCCCTATTACAGTTGTAAATTAAAGAGAAATTTCATATAAATGTGGCCCTTTTTAAGTGGAGGCCCTGTGCAACGGCACCTATTGCACACGCCTCTGAGACCCCTTATGAAGCTACTTACCTATATATTTTTATGCATATGATCTTTATAAAACTTGTGAGTAGGTTTATGTCACAAATCTTGGGATATGCCGGAATCATATATAGTTCGCCAACGCTTTCTTCTGCTATCAGTAATCTACTACCTGGTTTTACCTTCATTCTTGCCGTCATTTTCAGGTTCATTTCACTCCCTTCTCAACACATTAAACAAGATACAAAGCTGTCACTAAAGCTACAAGCACACACATGTTTTAGAGTAACACTGCTTACGGGTCATTGTCCACTTCCTTTTTTTTGCTTGCCAAAAACAGGATGGAGACTTTATCTTTTTCGAACAAAGGTACTAGAGCAAAGTTTTTGGGGACAATTGTTTCCATAACAGGTGCATTTGTTGTCACACTTTACAAAGGTCCCGAGGTTATTCAGAATCTATCATCTTCACATTCTCATTCTCCCTCGGCTTCCCTTGGTAGTACGCAAGATAATTGGGCTATTGGAGGTCTTTTATGTACCTCTCAGAACGTTTTGGTCGCATTGTGGTTTATTGTCCAGGTACAATTGCACCCATTGGTTATCTCTAGGAACCGAGCCCGACAGAACTAATAGGCAAATTCCCACTAGGTATTGATAGGACCCTAATACCGGTTAGCTCTGTGCTCACCTCCATACACTAGGATCTATTTATCCTCAATTCCAAATTGCTCGGTCCTTTTAGTATTACTGTACATTTTCCTTTCTTTTTTTCATAGTGTATTTAATTGCTTGATTTCAGCCCTTAAGACTATTAGCATACCTAGCTCACATGTTTATTATGTTGAACCAACTTAAAAGGATCAAATTAAGTACACTCCCTATTTAATTTTCTGTTTTAACATCACCGACTTGAGAGATTTGATAGTTAATGAATATGACAAGCCTAGCTAGCAAGACTTAGGATATAAAAATATGTGGTTTTGGTCAAGCTCACGAGTCACAAACTGTCTCAGGGCTATATCCATCTCCACAGTCGATTAAAAGATTGTATAAAATGGTTTGAGGCATGCAGATACAAGTCTTGAAGGAGTATCCCTCAGAATTAACAGTGGTGTTCTTCTACAACTTAATAGTTAGTATGCTATCTGCAATCGCGGGGGCTTTTACGGAACCAGATTCTAGTGCTTGGAGGATCAAGCCCGATATAGCCTTGGCCTCCATTCTGTGCTCGGTGAGTAATGCAATCAATTTTCGTGGTTTTGTGATTGGTTTTATGATGTCTAAACAAGTTCTGTGGGCTACTTGAGTTATGCAGGGAGTGTTAAGTTCGTGCTTAAACAATAGTGTGCATGCTTGGGCATTACACATGAAAGGACCATTATATGTGGCCATGTTTAAGCCGCTGTCAATTGCTATTGCAGTTGTGATGGGCATTATGTTCCTTGGTGATAACCTCTATCTCGGAAGGTAATATGATTGGGTTCGATATTGTGATTCATTTATATATATGTCTTTTATTTCATTATAAAAAGAATGTTTTTTAATTGAATATCTGTACAGTGTGATTGGAGCATCAATAATATCAATTGGGTTCTATATGGTGATGTGGGGCAAAGCGAAAGTGGATGCTTTAACAGATCAAGGTATTAATGTGGAGTCATCCTCAACACCAAAATCGCCATTGTTGCAGTACTACACGGACGAGGACATGGAGTGCAGGTGAACCAAAGCAGCAGCAGTGATTTAACATGGTGTCAACACTCAACACGTAAAAGGCCCGGTCTTGGTCTTATCTCAATGGTTATTGCAGTGATCATGTTTCTTGGTGAGATGCTTCAAATAGGCAGGTATCAATAACTTCCATCATCATCATCATCATCTCTAAACTTCAATATTACAGTGAAGCGAATCTTTTCTTTCTTTCTAAGGATTTCAGTTAGACATAATTTTCCTTCCTGATTATTGACCAATATTCAGTTTTGACTTTCTTACAGTTTGATTGGAACAACGGTAATCACTCTAGGAATATATGCAGTCCTATAGAGATGAGTCAAGGAACATAGTACGGCAAACAACGTTGCAAGACACTACTTGTCAACCATAAACATCCCTCTCCTCCAAAAAATAAACCATCAGTCGATATTTTGGTCTTTCTCATGAGTTGGTTTATGATGTACAACCATTCAAAGGTAATTTTTTATAACTGGGAATCTTGAACTTCAATGCAAGTAAACCCTCAAACTTTTCATTTGATCAAGTTTGTATGTAAAAGTGCTATTTCTTTTAGTACAGAATGTATTGTCAAGTATGAAATTTTAACCACAAGTCCACAAGAAAATTGTCTTAAGTCGTGTGAGGCAGAGCAAGTTTTATTAGAAGTCAACAAAGTGTCAGGTAAGGTATCATCGGTAAGGCTCTATGGAGCGTCGAGTAGGATTGAGCGTTTGTGACACACATTTCAGTTAAAATGACACTGAGGGCCAACATTCTTTTAAACGCACTTTTAATTTAAAAGTGTGGTCTTATCGGAGAGGTAAGAGGTAAGATGTTGATAGTGGCACCCCAATCTAAAGGTAAAAAGTGTAGATACACTGCACGATTAATTTTTCCACTCTTTTAAAGTATGTGAAATGGAATATTATGTGTCAATAAAAGGCATTTTCATTGGAGTGTTTATTTTCGTTGAAGCAAAGATTTAACTTGGTGAACGCTGTTAGATACAATTTAGGAAGCAATTTAAAAGCAGACGTTTAGATAAACTTTTTGAGGCATGTAAAACTCTGTGTAGAAACAACACGAACTACGCTATGCATTTACTTGTTCACCAGATGCATCATTCTCATCCTCATTCACCTCACCATCATTCTCTTGTTCATTCTTGTTCTCTTCATCAACCTTATCTCCAAACAACCTAGATGGCAGTAAAATGAAACTGCAGCTTGAGTACTAGTTTAGCTCTCTCCGATTTTTCAGCTGCTTTAGCAGCAGACTCCACTTTTTCTCGCTCAACATCCGCCATCAACTTCACCTTCTCTTCCCCCCTCTTCTTTCTTCAACTCTTTACAAACTCTTGCAACTCATACTAAAAATCCAACAGTTCCTCCCTCAAAATTTTACCAATGATTTCAAGTACTTCATCATGTTCCCTAACCTCAAACAATGATTTTTGGTTAATAGGATGTGTATAATAGGATGTGAGTTGAAAGATTTTACTAGCTAGATTTGCATATGTGCAATGTGATTATGAATTTATTGTGTAAACAAGGATGGATATATAAGTGTCTCACGTACTCTTTTTGATTTTATGGTTGAAAGAGGGAGAATGCCTAATACGGCCACGTACAGTGCATTGATAAATGGGTATTGTTTGAATTGAAGTAGATGAAGCTAGACACTTATTTGATGATATAATTTGTGATCCTGATGCTATTAGCTATATATTCTGTTTTAATTTATGGATACCATAAGAATAATGAGATAACAAAACAACTGTTAAAGGAAATGTTTAGCAAAAAGATGGATCCTATTGCTGTAACATACACAGATACACTACCCTTTTTCACTTGATGATGCACTTGTAATTTTTCATAAAATGAAAGATTGTTGTCAGGTTGCTAATGTTGTTACTTTTAGTACTTTAATAGATATTATGTAAGCATGAAACATGAAAGTGTTTGTAGTTCAATCCAAACTTGCTCGACGCGTTACAAAAACTCCGATTGACCCGTTTATCCATCTCTAGGAACAAGCATCCAAGTTAGCACATATAATAAAATACAGTATATGTTAGGAGCTCTAAACACATGTTATGTATAACAATGTTGGCAAATGAACTTGTACTTGTCTACATAGAATGATGAACTAACTCGTGATACTGCTTGTTGTCAATGAGTATATTCAAATCATAAAGCGGAGGCACCTCTTCTCCCGGCTATTTTGTCGAGTTCTTTGTTATTTTCTCCACCAGGAAGCACGTTTTCACAATGTTGCGCTCTATAATCATTGACTAACTAAAAAAATGTAACTCATGGTGGCTCCCCTTTTGTTTGTATGGTCGGCTTACTGATGCCTTGTAGTCAGGGCGGAGCCAAAAAAAAATTATTTGCTCGAGGGCACATTTTAATAATTTTTAAAAGGGCTAGTCATTTGTAAAGGTATCCAACTTGAATGACGCTATCCGACCAAAATTGAAAGATAAGTACCCACATTTCAAAATAAAAGATGGATACTCAGATCAAGTAATTGTGACAAGTTAGATACATTTATAAATGATTTGCCATTTTCAGAAACTCCGTTCTTAAAAGGGGCAAATTACAAAAAGGTTTAGATATTTTAAAAAATTTACACTACAATTTTTTTCGGCTGAAGTCACATCACCCTTCTAACCACCATTTGTCTCCGCCGATGCTTGTAGTACTAACGAGCTGGGAAACCCGCGCGTTGCAGCGGGTGAGTTTGTGTCTACATTTTATGTTTGTTGGTTTATAACGTTTATCGTATAAAGGTTGTATTTGCTTCCGTTTATTTCGATCTTCCACTAAGAAAGGTCTCTTCTCGACAACTCAATTTGTCCAGCAATAGTTGTATACATTTTGAAGTTAAATCTGTATAACGTTTATCGTATAACCTATATGACACTGTTCCAATGTTGTATACAATTTGGACACTGTTCTAATGAAATAGTGTATCTACTAAACCTCAAGTTTAAAATGCCATCCAAATTGGATGATACAGCAAGCACACAGCACCAAATTGCAAATTAAATAAAAAATGAGTTAAAATGTTAAAGTATAACAACTGAGTTATGAAATTCCAACTTGTAGCATGATTGATGACAAAACGAAGCAAAAAGACGGTCAAGGTGCGTCTGGAAATATTATGGCAACTCAACATGAATTCCAAAGTTATTTATTTTAATTATTGGAAATCTCAACATGAAGTCCAAATTGGAGGATTCACAGTTTCACACTATGAAGTGCGTACATGAGTGTAGTCAATAGTAGGAGACCTTAAAGATCAGAGGGTAACAGTAGTTGGAGACATAGACATAGTAGCATTGGTGAAGCGCTGGTGAAAGTTGCAGGCATTGTTGACATAGAGTCGGTTGGTCCAATGGCACCGGTAGAACCTCCACCTGCTCGAAATTAAAGGAAAAAGTGAGGAATCCATAAGGTAAACCAACCCTAAATTGCAGCCCAAACTCAATAAAATAACAGCGTAAGTTGACAAAAAGACAAACTTGCATCTCACATTTTTGAGGCGGTTGGCGTTGCGTTTGGAAACTACCATATTAAATGTGGATGAACAATTGAAACTCTATGTTTTACGGCGTTAAACTTAGCAATTCTAAATTGTAGATGGATTAGTTTGTCACATGAACAGGTACATTGTGTTGTTAGATTCAATAGTATCTTCCCTTGCCGTTATATCCCGTTCTCTCGAAGGAGCGACGACTTGAAGATCAGGATTAAAAGAAGAGAATGTGAGCTGAAAACGTGCCTGCACCACGAATTTAAAAAAAAAAANATCTCAGTAATTTAGCTAGGTAGCATTTTTCTTTCCATGGCTACCACGGTGAAGATGTACCTCTCTTATCATTATCTTTGAGAAAGATGTTTCATTTAAGATGTCGCGCGCCCTGGCTTGAGGAGAACAAAAGGAAACCAACTTACATTAGAGTATTCTCACTGGCCTGTTTGGCAAGGATTAAAGGCTACATGTTTTAGCCTATTACCTTTCATATTACCACCTCTAAATGTTTGATGTTTGATATTATTTCTATCTTTTAATTCTAAAAGTTAATTACAAAGCCAAACATGGGCCATCTATCATACTATAAGATTAGGCCCTCTAATTGAATGTGGAGGCGCCAAGATTGCATATAGTACAACACTCTAATGCTGATAATGTTATTAATTCAATGTTTTTTTCAGCTTTTAATCACCCTAATACTAATTACCAGCATATGAAGAGCCTTCGGGTTACATGCTTCTTTAAAGGTGGTTAATAGCTTCTTAATACATACATATGAAGAGTCCTGTTAGTTACAAATGCTTATGAATGTAACTATAAATACTGTATGTGTGTATTTATTTACCACTAGAATTGACAATTTTTTTGGTTTCCAAAACAGAATTGCAGTAAAATTTAGCATGTCCAACAAAGCTTCAGGTAGCAGTTCTAAGGCCATCGAGTCTTCGGTTACCAAATCAAGCCATTCTTCAGACCAACATGCTGAGTTATTTTTAGAAGAGCTTGATATGGGTATTAGTGGTACAATTGTTGTTATGATTGGTAGAATGTGGGATGTTAATGCTGTAAGTGGGAGGTATTTGAGCACAGATTTTGTTGTTACTGATGCCAAGGTAAGTCAACATTACATTTACAGTTATGCATGTAGGATTCGCATATTGAATTCTGATTCAATGTTCCCAAGGTAAGTCGATGCATTGCTATGCAAGGAGTAGTATAGCACATACTTTTGTAGGCTTGAAAGAAGGCGGTGTATACTCTATCAAGAATTTCATCGTACAGCCCAACAAAGATGACTATCGCATCATTAGTCAGGATCCATTCATTCTTGAATTTGATGGTTCCACCATCATTAGAAAGGTTGCTGTCAACCCTAAGCCATTTGTCAGATATCCTTTTGAACTTGCTGATTTTGATGAAATTGAACCTACATACAATAAATATTTGATAGGTCAGCCTTTTGTTTAGCATTCTCTTTCTTCCATGTTTTTGGTCGCATATTCTATTTTATTTAGCCTTCTATATATTTGGATGCTAGCAGATGTTGCAGGGTATGTTACAAATGTAGGAAGGACTATAGTTCAAAAGAGTGGTTCAAGGACCCTTGATTTTCATCTGGCTAACAAGAGGTGTTGTGCTTCCCATATTTCTTAGTAATTTCTAATTTAGGAAATTAAAATAACAATTCCTTTTTAAATTTCTTAAAACAGGGGTCAATCAATAAGAGTGACGCTTTGGGGTGAATTGGGTGACATCCTTATTGAAAAGAAAACAAAGAATGTTGGCCTTTGTGCGGTTGTTCTAACTTCTCTTAATGTTAAAGTCTATAACAGTGAGTATGAATATATTATGGTTTTGTAGTGTTGTATTACCTTATTGCTAATTTTCACCACCATGTCCACCCCGTGTAGATAAGATCTACCTTTCAAGCAGCTCATCCACGTTGATTTATGACAATGAGGACATCCCTGCATTGATAGATTTAAAAGTTGAAATGAGGTAATACTAAATAAATAATTGCAATTTTACTTTTGCGCAAATACCATATTTTAATAATAAACATTGTTTGCAGTTCTCTGGAATTGAACAAAGCAATAGTGCCTGTTGATTGTTCAGAGACTAAAGATGGCACGATTGAGAATTTGTTAATTTGGGGTCGCAATAGGAAAAATAATGTAAGTACCAATATTTTAGCTCGCTTTTTAAACACAATTGAATAAAATTTTATTGTTTAAAATATATTTCCCTTTTATAGGCAATGACTTATAACTGTAAAGTGATGATCAACAATGTTAGAACTAGCAAGGGTTGGAACTACCCGGCCTGTGGTGAGAATAAGTGCAAAAAAGGTGCAACCAGGAAGAATAATAGGTTTTGGTGTGATGCATGTAAAAAATACGTTGACTACCCAGTTTTAAGGTAACCGCCTTTTACCCTTGCAAATCTTATGAATTATATCAAATTACACCATGTTGTTACCTTATGTTTGCTACCTATCTCAGGTTCAGGCTTGAATTGGATGTGTCGGACCATACAGAACAAACTGTAATTGTTTTGTTTGATGAACCCGCCCGTTATTTGTTGAAGTGTTCTCCAGAATCCCTATTGGAAAATGACAATGAGGTGCAAGAATAAATTAAATGCATAATATATTAGCAGCTAATGTATAATTATAAAATAAATTTTTAATAAATTATATATTTCCCGTAATTTTCAACTACAGGCAGAAGGTTCCAATTTACCACAAGCAATCAGAAATTTAATAGGGACAACTCACAGTTTTGAAGTCAAAGCATCAACGTACTTTGAGCATGGTACTTTTGAGAGTTTCACATGCTGGAATGTAACCCCTGCAAATGAGGAGCCTGCGTGTTCAAGCATTCCACAACTAGAATGCACACCTCCAAGTCCCCTTATGAAGACGTTGTCAAAAAGGACTTTGTCCAAAAACTCAAGTTTGTCTACTCCAATGAAATCTGATGAGGGGACCAAAAAAAAAGGGTATAACAAATTCTGAATACTATAAATGTAATATATGAAAAATTCCAACCATTGAGCCATTATTTACTGACCCGTTATTATAGATCTGAATATGAGGATTCAGACGCTGAACAACCACATATTGATGAAGTTTCAAGCGGGGATGGATCTGTGTCTGAAAATAAAAAACGAAGAAGGTATTGATGTAACGAATTGATATAAACATACCTAACATAACTCATCAAGGTTATTAAAGCTTCTATTGAAATCGTACTTTTCAGGTGTGTCATCACTGATTCTGATTCAGAAGACGAAGAAGTTTCAGCTTCAGCGGAGCTTATGAAAGAAAATGAAATTAATCCCGGCGAATCTGTCAACAACAAAGCCACGTCTTAGTCTTTAAGTTTTTAGTAAAATAAACTACAAATTACCCCAATTGTTTATGGGAGTATGTCAGTTAGAAAACTAAGTTTGTTTCAGCATGTTTTCCACACAATCATTTTGGTTTTGGAAACCAAGATAATATTTGCAATTACTTTTGGCTGCTTCTTAAGTTATAAAATTAATCTTATGCTTGAAATTAGCCTCCAATGTATGTGATTCAGATATGCTTCAACTTCGTAATTCAAAATATGTTATCAAATTATGCTACAATATTCAGCCTTCTATATGTATGTGACTTAATTATAAGTTTCAGAACAAAAATAATCCAATAGTATTGTATACCTTGACTCAATTGACTTTTTCTTAACTTTACTTTTCACTTTTACATCAGAATACAAGTTTCAGAACAAAACTAAGTCATTGGTGTTCTATACCTACACTCAATTAACTTTTACTTAATATACCTTTCATTGCTACATAGAAGTGTTCTACATCTTTCTAAAATATGAAATTTTGCCTAAAGGAACTAACTATTATTTCATAAATAGAGACATATGGTTAAAATGTTTGATATATCAATTAACATCCTTAAATAATTATTTACGAAACTAAAAACTTTAACTCTACGAGGCATCATGGCCCGTGCGATGCACGGGCTTTTTTCACCATAAAGAATCGTAGTTTTGCAAGAGTTATGCATATTTAGATATTTTGCTTAATTTCGATCGGGGGTATTCGACTGAATAAACGAAGTTTGTTTAAGTAACTTTTAGAAAATAGAAAAGTGTATCAAATACATGAGTGCCTTTCATCATTGTAACGAATAACATGTTATTTCACAAACACATAACTTAGACTACTCACAACTTAGGTGTTTTTCTTTTATCTCTTACATCAAAACTGATGTACCAGTTTCGAGTCGTGTCTTCCTCTTGTAATGATTGCGTCGTTATATCTCCAAGTGGTATCGGTTGCAAAGATGCCCGTGCGATGCACGTATCTTTTATGGTTTTCAGTTTTGCAAAGGTTAAGCCTATTTTGTTAACAAATACATTAATTATATCTAAGTTATTTCTTGTGAATAGAATGATTTCAAGAAGAATGTATCAAATGCATTAGTGATTTTTATAATCGTAACACAAACTCATAATTATAAATTATGGCCCAACGTTCTAAATCCATGTTACATATTTCTCAATTTTCTCAAACATTAGTCGAAAGAGTGATTGACAAAAAATCTGTTCAACTTAGATCATACTATTCTTTGAACCATGCAAATAAGCGTTGCACTTTGTTAAACATCATTTAATAGGAAAAAGAAGTGTTTATACTACGTATAACTTAGGTGCTTGTTTTTTGATATTTTATTGAAGACGACTTGTTATACCAAATTTGATGTATCCCCCGCGAGTCTTCTCTGTCTCGAGTTTTATGTAAAAACCACAAATTGTTAGGCCTTGATAGTTTGGCTTAAGGATTTGGAATACAAAACATAAACATTTTTTTATTATTATAATTATAATTGTATACTTTCAAATTTAAAGAGACCATTCAATTTCGAGTATGTCTCTTTGTTTGCTACATTAAGTAGCAATAATTTGATAAACGTAGCTTTGTAAGTGATCGGATTTTCAAGCTTTATTACTTAGTTTTAAAATCCCCGCGAGTCTTGTTAACTCTGTCTTGAGTTTGATGTAAACACCACAAATTGTTAGGCATTGATTGTTTGACTTAAGGATTTGCAATACAGAATACGTACTAACTCAATTTTCATGCAAAATTAACTCTCATTTAATGCTAAATAATGCTCATAATCATTTGCTCAATCAATAAAACTCGTAAACATTTTTTATTTTAATTATAATTGTATACTTTCAAATTTAAAGAGACCATTCAGTTTCGTGTATGTCTCTTTGTTTGCCACATTAAGTAGCAATAATTTGATAAACATGGCTTTGTAAGTGATCAATTTTTCGAGCTTTATTATTGAGTTTTAAAATGGAGATCAAATCATGAGGATAACTTTCATATCGTAAAACATGTTCTTTCGAAAAACAATATGTCACCATAAGAAACAACCTTTTCGAGTTTCCCGATATCTTTAGAATTTGTCCCTCTGCAGAATTTGCCTCATCATTAACCCCATCAAATGCGCCGATGAGCGTTGGTTGTAACATTTTAAATGTGTCATTAATGTATGTTGTAGTACGAATTTGAATCAAAAAGTTTAAAAGACAGCAAGGCCACAAATTAGATAGAAAAACAATCTGGTGTTGCAAAATATACAGTGTCTCAAAAGAGTTACAGTAGCATTTTCCATCTAATAATGTCTTGAGTCTCTTAAATTAGATAGGTAACTATTCCAAGCCTTCGTTAGCATGCCCAAGGGTTTCAACTTAAACTTCCTTTCGAGCTTGCTTGTATTGTCAATAGTAAGTTGGCAAGAGTCCACTATATGTGCTTTATGATGTAAAAATATTCACCCGTCACCTGATAAGGTATAAAAAAAATATCATAAAGTTTAAACAATGTAGTAATTTACTTGTAGCACAATTCTTTCATCAAGCACCATTGAAGATCTTTTTAAAACTCTTTTGAGTGTAAACACATTTTGTTATTAGCCTACATTAAACTGGAGTCTTAAATTCCACACTGAGAGACTGTACCCAAAAAAAATAAAAAATGAATCCGATAAAATCTATAGAAGTGAAACTGCTATAACATTCCATCTTTTTGCACTTCTAAGATGTAACATTTTATCAATATTATATCCAATAATGATATTGTACAATAGTAAATCTCATTCTAGTACATTCTGTAATGCAAAGTCGTGTATTATTTATATGCTTCTTTTTTGTTCTCAATCCATATTTTTTTATGTGATGATAAAAAGGGTCTACAGGAGTGGAAACAATGATTTTGTTGAGGGTGGAAAAAACCAAACATTCACTGGCCCTTTATGGGTTTGGACATATATGGCATGCTGCATTTTTAGTTTTTACTGATGATAAAATAGTTATGGATTATCTACCATGGACTATTATGACCTCCCATCTACTATTCGAAACGTAGAATACTTACCACCCTTGCAAAAGCTTAAGGGTTGTATTCTATGCAAAAGCTCAATTCTCATCAATCCCTTCTAGTAAACATAACATAAACACATTAACCCCAATCTCAATACACAGATTTCAATTTAACCGAATTCTCAAAAACAAAAAACAAAATCAATATTCGAGATTAAGAAAATTTAAAATTGATAGATGAGGTGGAGAATACCTTTTAGACCAGTTTGCCGGATGGTGTTCTTTCCAGCTCCTGAAACTATCATCGTCCTAAAGTACAAAACACACAAAACTCGCATCATATAAGCCAAACAAACAATAACAATAGATATTGCATTCTTAAAAAGCAATCTCAATACCCAAACTCATATTTAACCACAAATATTAGCTTTTAACTGCAAAATCACCATTACCCATAATCCAAATCATCATCTTAGTACCAAGTAATCAGTTTTTTTTTTGGTGCAATGTTATAAAGACAAAACTTAAACTTAAGCTTTAATACAAAACTTGAAACAGAAAAATGTAAAGAACCTAACTTGGAGCAAGTATAAAACCAAGATTCTTAACAACAAAAATGAACGCACATACGTAGCAATATCTTTAGCTAATAATTTCACTTGCTTGATAAGACTATCAAATATAATTTTGAGACTTGAGTCTAATGAGTAGCAAGGTTTGACATATATGGTATACAACGAAGCTTAGCATTAAGAACAGATACATCGCTAGAATGTTCTTATGGCGCTTAACATGCTGATGCAAAAACTCCTTAGAACTGTCTGGATTGGGTAACCACTAATACAATTTATATCCTTCAATATGCTTATGTAACTTATGAAATATGAAAAGACTAACTAAAGTCACTCATTTTAATTACATGGCTTTTCGTTTGTAAAAACTTTGATATGAATGTGTGTAGCTTATGCAATTAATGTTATGTTCTTTCTTCCTTTTGGTTTGTAAAAGCTTTGAGTCGATATGTATTAGCTTAGTTTATGCCATCAATGTTCAAATTAATGAGGGTGGCCATGTTTGAGTTGCTTGAGTTTATATGTTACCTTGTATATTTATGTATCCTTAAAAGCTCTTAAAAGACTTCAAAATAAACTCCACATGTACTAAATTTCTTAGCTTCAACCACTTATTTGAGTTTCTTGGCTTATTGCATTAATGCTAACATTCAATTTAGGAACTCATTCTTTATATATATATAGATAAACCAACTATAAGCTTGAGATTCAATTATTCAGAGTACAAATTATTTAGTTAAAACCCATAGACTTGTTTGCATATTATTTGTTACCATTTGTGTGACTGGATTACATATATTGGAGGTGTCATTTTATTTAATATATAAATCTCTCAGTGTAAGCAAAATATATTACATTTTGCTTCCTTAAATTGACAATTGCTAATAACGCATTGAGATTCAATTATTAAAGTACAAATATTTATTAAAAACTATAGACTTGTTCATATTTTTGTTGCACATTTGTGTACTGGATTAGCATATATTGGAGTGTCAATTTTATGCATAATTGTAACACATATATTGGGCTTTTGATTTCAACCATAATGGGTATTTATATTTTTGCTACAAAAATAAGTAACATGAAATATTCATTTGGTTTAAAAAAACCACACTATCTTATTTAAAACAAACTAAAACAAACCTTTTTATCATAAATGACATAGTTCAGCAAACTTTTAAAGGTCATTTCTCTTTATTTCTTCTTCTTTAACTTGGAAAAGTGTCCTCATCTTGATTGATGCTTCTTCGTTTTTCCCCTTTTACTTCACAGGTTTTGATTTTGGTGCGTCTTTCTCCTCTCTGAGATCAATCACTAATACCATAGC
>LBNU01024021.1:117409-152887 GCA_014162995.1 Artemisia annua
GAAATCATCACTGATTTTAGCTACTTAACTAAACGTTTGAATTAAATGAATGTTTTGTTATGTATCCATTAATATTTGTTTGCTAGCTTGTGTATACCATTATTTTGCTATATATGTTGTGCTCTAATATTTTTTTTGCAGTAACTCCATAAGCTTTGATCTCTTGGTGCCCTCGAACGAGGGGGAGTATACATCAAGGGGAGCTTTCATTCCGTCATATTTGTTTGTGATCTCTACATCTAAGTTGTTTGTGCATCATCAATTGTATATTATTCATTCATTTGTTATAAGTTGTGAATATTAGTTAGATAGGTGTAAAAATAAGGAATTAGGCTAGTAAGGTGTGTATGTAGAGAAGTGTGAAGAGATTGTGGTGTGTAATTAGTATAGGTTGAAGAAGAAGTGGTGTGATTAAGTAGTGATTAGGTGTGAAGAAGTTGTAAAGTAGTTGTGAAGAAAGGTGTGAAGAAGTTGTGTGTGATAAGTGGCTGTGTAAGGTTTTCTCCCACATAAGCGGAGCTTGTTGGCATAGTGAAGAAAACTCCTCGAGTTAGTGCTCAGGGAGTGAGTAGGGCGAAAGAGGTGCTTCGAGCCGAACACTAATAATCCTTGTCTCGCGGTTCGATCTTTCCATCTCTTACTTATTTCTTACTTATAACTTGTTCATATTGTGCACAAGAGTAGATTTAACATAACTCGAATTACATTTTTGAAACAAAGTTTTTTTAAAAAAATTAAAGACTAAAACTATTTCAACTTCCCCTTCTAGTTTTCCACACTTACTAATTTAAATACTTTTAAAAGTACTTATTTTGTTAAAATACTTTTAAAAAAATAACTTAGAGTCTCTAAAAAAACTCTTTAAATTTTATGCATTATATTATGGAATAGTAATCTTAATTTGAAAATAGTAAATCTAAGTTTGTATTAAAATTTTGATATGTTTGTAACGTGTCTCCTCGCTTGAAGTGCCAAAGAGGTCTCGCCTAGGTGTCTAAAAATCGCCTATCATCTCGCCAAAACACATGCCCATCATTCATCACTCGCCTAGTCATGTCTTCATTCGCCCAGGAAGACTCGCCCAACACTCGCCTAGCATTAAACTTGCGTCCGCGCGAAAACAATACAAATTTCGCGTTAAAATGTCGCCTGGAATTCGCTTGGAAGCACGTGTATGTGAAAACGTTATATACTAATCAATCTAACGAATAATATTTAAAAGTCATTGTGGAAAAAATGTGTGGGCGAGGTCCAAATTCGTAAAGCACTAAGTAGAATCAATTCATTTAAAATAGGGAGAGTCCTAAATACACCATAATAAATTAAATTAACATTGACTTGTTACAATTAAACAAATTAAAAATGATTAGTGTAATCATTATGTTTATTTTTATGTTTCACTAAATTATCCATATTAATTATTACTTTTACTTTTCTCTTACTACTTTTATGTAATTAATTGTTATCATTTATTCTTTAATTTATGTATTTTTTTACCTTTTACTTATTTAATTATATATGCGTATATGAAAAACAGAAAAGTATTATGGTAAATTGCAAATTTGGTCTCTAAAGTTATTACGATAAGTAAGGATTACAACGAAATGATTTTTGTCTGAAAAAAAAAAATATGTCCCCAACTTAATGTTTACGTTTTTTGCAAAACAGAAGGCATGTTCACGTAACTTTCATTTTTTTTTCTCATTAAGTTGACTCATCACTCAGGGTAGTATTGTCAAAACAACTGTTGGTGGACTCCATTGATGTGCTACAACGTGTGCAAGTTTTAAAATTTATAAAAGAAGATTTTACCGATTATCTATCTAACACATACGAGCAAGTATTACTTCGTCGTATAGTAACTAGGTGAGTAAGTCAAGATCGTCCCAAAAGATTTGTGGATTAAGGTATTTTTAATTTATAGAAAACTCATTTACTTGTATTTAGCAATTTTTATTTGTTGAGGTTAGCGTCTTTAGGTGACTAAGTCCACACATCAACAACGAGACTTGTAAAATAAATTGCACCGTTAGTCCTGAGGACATAGATGAAATTATAAAAATAGAGAAGAAGAGAGAGAGAAAAAAAGCTATTAAATTAAGATGCTAATATCGTCTCTTCTTGACCTTCAAGTTAAAAATACACGAGGATGCAGAACCCGTGCTACGCACGGGCTATCGCATACTTTCGGATGATTCTGAAGTTTCAACTGATGAAGAACAGGCTTTGTTATACTATTTCTTTTGCATTTAGGTCTATGTATACGTTGTTTCAATCTATCATATTTGGTTGGAAATGTTATGGATGTATTACGTCTAATTTTGTTAATTTTATTATTATTTGTTTACTAAGTTTTGATTGTATCATAAAGTTGAAGGGTAATTGTGTCATTACTGAATTCATGTATGAAAGGTATTTCATTCTTCTGCATGGGAAAATAAACCATTTCTGCAAATTAATTGCTTACTTATTTTTTGTAATCTGAGTCGAGACTCTTGGTTTCAATCTCAATGCATCTATAATTATCCATCCATTACTTGTTTTTTTACGCTATGTAGATCCCTGGCAACATAGAACAAATGATATAAAAACACATACCCAAGCCAATGATTTGAACAAATGAGGCAAAAGGAAAAATCAGTAGACTATAATGACAGAGAGTCGTACAGCCTAGTAAGATCCAGCGGATTAGTTACAGCAGTAGCAAAAGGTCCAACGATTGACACTGCATATATTTCCCTACAATGTAAGAAATTTTATAAAACGTCAGATGATTATACAACACATAATTGCAAAAACATGGAACAGGGTGAAATTGTAAATCTTTATTGTCGAATAATCTGATATCTATGAACCAAAGTGATGCAATACTTACAGTTCGGTAACAACTCTGTAACAATCTTGTGTGGAGCAAGTGACAGCAGACAGAGCTGGTAAATCCCCATCTCCACACGTATCATCTCCAACGACGCATAAACTACCCTTCATCCAAGAGATGCTTTTATTTCATTCAAAGGTTTCACCGCACGTGATCAAAATATCTCATTACCCTAAAGTTCAAACAAAAACACCTTATTCAATGGCACATAATCATATATCAGATAACCAATACCAAACACTACAAAAACTGCTTATTTACAAAGTGATAAGCACATGAGCAATTTAGGGGTGTTTCAAATTGGGCTTATCTACTTTGAAAAAAGCAATATCCACTGATAAGCACTAAATTATTAAAAAGAAACTAATTTTAAGAATTAAGATTACAATACTTACATAAATTACATCCCTCCATCCTTGAACCAACCAAACCCTCTTCGAACCATAACCACGCGTCATCGTTCCCACCAATAAACATGTTTACAGTAGCAATGCTTTGATCGGCCATCTTTTTTTCGGCTGTTACCGGAGCTATATTCGAATCAAAGCACTGATTTTAGTTGACCTAAATAATGACATAATACGAAATGATTTACAGGAAAAAAATGCAATTAACAAAACCCCCAAACTATGACAAACCCTAATTTCAAAATTAAAGTTTTATAATTAGCTGTAAAATTGCTAAAGTTGAAAGAAATAAGAGCTAACCGAGAAATCAGTGGATCTTCTTGATCTTTACTCAACCATAATCCGTTTGCTTATCTACCCAAAAAATCCGGCATGGATAATGACCAGTGCGCATCGAGAATTTTCCACCGTTTTCTTTCAACTTCACCGTTCGCTATAAAACGTTTAGAATGGGATCAGACGGGGCTTATGGATCAAAACAAAGAGACCACTGGGCTGCCAAGTTAAGGGGTGTAGGAATTGGGCCGCGGATACTGTAGATAGGACGACGTCGTATGTGTTCATAAATAATATATATAGTAATTTATAATAGTATTTTTCTTTTTTTTTTAAACTAATAAATGATAAAAGAAGACTAAAGAAAACCAAAGGTCAAACATCCATCACCAACCTCTCATTTTTCACGCTGCAAGTCATGATCATCCAAATCTCAACATGAAACAAAGGTCAAAGACCATCATTGTTTTTCGATCTCCCCTGGGTACGATTATATGGAATAGAATTTTGTAATGTTAGGTTTGTTATTTACACTTATTAGTAATTATGAGCTATTTAGGTTTTTTTTTTTTTTTTTTTTTTTTTTTTTTTTTTTTTTTTTTTTTTTTTTTTTTTTTTCTTTTTTTTTTCTTTTTTTTTATTTGCTTACATGCATGTTGGTTAACTGTTTGAAATAAGCTCATGTGATGTTGATTTTTGTAGGTTTTTTGTATGTTAATTAACTTTTGTGAAATTAGTATGCTATATATGATTAAACAAAACTGAGTTTAGGAGTATTAGGTTTGTTGATAGCAGTTACTAGTGATTTTGAGTATTACATCAAAGTGTTTCATTTAGGATTTTTGTATGTTAATTAACTTTTGTGAAATTAGTACGCTAGATATGATTAAGTAAAACTGATTTTAGGAGTATTAGGTTTGTTGATTGCAGTTACTAGCGATTTTTAGTATGACATCAAAGTGTTTCATTTACCATGTTTTCGACTTTTGTGACTATCACATCAAAGTGTGTTATACTATTATGTGTCTCGATCAGTGGATCTGCAGTCAAACAATATATAAAAAATATATATATTTATATAAATTCAGTTTTCGGTTCAAATAGCCAAAACAATATACAAACCAAAAACCGAATTTTTAGTTTGATTCGGTTTTGACAAATTCGGTTTGTTTCGGTTTTCGGTTTATTCGATTGTCACCCAAACAATATAGATTTATAAATTGAAAAATAAGCTTATAAAATAGTGTTACCGAATATAAATCAAAGTCATATCAGCTAATAACCCATATAAATACGTTTAAATTAAACAAACATCTTTTCTTCTTTGCAAATTGATATAGTTAAATAAGTGGCCTGCAGGTAAATGATATTTTGTATTATTATTTTGGATAAAAGCTAAGATGATCTATGTACTAACCGAGATGATTCCTTTTGCACAACATAATCCCAAAATACATTATTAACTATTGAACCTGTTAGAACAGTTAGATGAGTGGCCTGCGTAAATAATGTTTTTAGTATTATTTTAGATAAAAGCTAAGGATGTTCTATGTGCTAACCGAAATGATTCCTTTTGCACAACATAATCCCAAAATATCCTTATTAACTATTGAACCTGTTAGAACAGGTCAACATAATCTCAAAATATATTATTTCTTAGGTTATTTGACATCTCTTCCTCTTGACTGCGGTGATGGCGTTTTATCCGACAAGTTCACTCTTTCCGGCGAGCATATGGTACGTTCAAAATATCGATCATTACAAGTTTTACTATTATGTTCATCTCTGTATTTGTGTCGCTAAACTTGCAACGGTGCAACTTTTTAAGCATCAAGTACATTAATTATACCAAGAATGGAAACAAAAACTAAACGAATTTAATATCAAACGCACATGTTCATTAGCTGCCAAACCAACCATATATATACTCACAAATAGTCTTTATCAAGATTCACTGTATAAGTATTCTTATTTTTTATTTTAAACTTTTTGGAGCTTAAATCGAATTGAGTTATTATTAATTTCTGTTCAGTAAAAAAAACAAATAGTTTTGTTGTTTGTGATGACTATTTGTGAGTATCGAGTCTTTCGTGTTATAAACCATGCTTGTGGCAACCAAAATTCTTTTTCAAGTTGCTCTATATTTTTTCAGCTTTGTTTCTCATTCACCTAATCTGATATGCCGGAGGAAGAAATAGCGGTCGCGGTAGTCAGTCAAGTTTCCCATTCAATTGCGCAGCAGATTACGTGGCAGATTTTCGTTGGAACAGTTGGTAGGTAACTTGCTATATATTGGTTTACTGGTATGAAATTCAACAAGACAATCGTGTGTTAACGACAAGGCATCAATTCCATCTCATCAATGATTAAAAAATTAAAATTAAAAAAGAAAGTAAAAGTAGCAGGTTACCAACTTTTGAAATAATGGTACATATTGATTCAATAACAAACACTAAATTAAGGATAATGATTTTAAAATTAGCAGGTTATAAATAATGAATTCACCCTTATTATTTTTCGTCCATGGAGCCCAGTCTACATCTTCCTAGCAAGTGCAAAACAATAATAAAACTATAAAAAAAAATTGACTCATTGACGAAAACAAAGACATATACCAACTAATCCACCATAAAGGAAGGTTGAAAACATTGTTTCGGTGCACCCTTTAATTTTCATACAATTCTCTACTAATACTGTTATAATCTGTGCTCTTACCCTTTTCATACCAATAATGGCTGAACTTGTTCTTTCTGCCTTGCTCCAAGTCATTTTTGAGAAGCTAGCATCTGTAGCAGTGAACAAGATTACTCGCTCCAAAGAAATCCATTCAGAGCTGAAGAAATGGGAGAGGTCGTTATCCCAGATCCGAGCTCTGCTTAATGATGCTTCTCAGAAAGAAGTAACAGATGAAGCTGTTAAACAGTGGCTGAATGGTCTCCAACATTTGGCTTACGAAATAGATGATATTCTTGATGCTTTGGCAACGGATGCTATGCATCACGAGTTTATCAATGAGTCTGAAAGCATCCCCAGAAAGGTAAGAAAGCTCATGCCAACTTTTTTCACTAGTTTCTCACTAAGTACTAGGGTGGGCAGCAAGTTTGATGATATTACCACCAGGTTACAAGAACTTATAGATGAAAAAAATAATCTTGGTTTGATTGTGAAAGATGGCGGGTCAAAAAATATGAATAGAAATTACCAGACCTCTTTCGTAGATGCACCTAGTATTGTTGGGCGTGAAGGTGATAAGAAGGAATTACTTCAGAAGCTGCTGGGTGATGAAGCATGTAGTCAAAACTTTAGCATCGTGCCCATTGTTGGTATGGGTGGCATGGGAAAAACGACTTTAGCTCGACTTTTGTATGACGATAAACTAGTGAAGGATCGCTTTAAGCTCAAGGCATGGGTTTGTGTCTCTGATGACTTTGACAGCTTCAATATAAGTAAAGTCATCTTTCAATCTATAGGTGGGGACGGAAATCAGAAATTTGCAGNGACTCTATTTGTGAGTATCGAGTCTTTCGTGTTATAAACCATGCATGTGGCAACCAAAATTCTTTTTCAAGTTGCTCTATATTTTTTCAGCTTTGTTTCTCATTCACCTAATCTGATATGCCGGAGGAAAAAATAGCGGTCGCGGTAGTCAGTCAAGTTTCCCATTCAATTGCGCAGCAGATTACGTGGCAGATTTTCGTTGGAACAGTTGGTAGGTAACTTGCTATTGGTTTACTGGTATGAAATTCAACAAGACAATCGTGTGTTAACGACAAGGCATCAATTCCATCTCATCAATGATTAAAACATTAAAATTAAAAAAGAAAGTAAAAGTTAAAGTAGCAGGTTACCAACTTTTTAAATAACAAACACTAAATTAAGGATAATGATTTTAAAATTAGCAGGTTATAAATAATGAATCCACACTTATTTTTTTCGTCCAATGGAGCCCAGTCTACATCTTCCTAGCAAGTGCAAAACAATAATAAAACTAAAAAAAAAATTGACTCATTGACGATAACAAAGACATATACCAACTCATCCACCATAAAGGAAGGTTGAAATCATTGTTTCAGTGCACCCTTAAATTTTCATACAATTCTCTACTAATACTGTTATAATCTGTGCTCTTACACTTTTCATATCAATAATGGCTGAACTTGTTCTTTCTGCCTTGCTCCATGTCATTTTTGAGAAGCTAGCATCTGTAGCAGTGAGCAAGATCACTCGCTCCAAAGAAATCCATTCAGAGCTGAAGAAATGGGAGAGGTCGTTATCCCATATCCGAGCTCTGCTTAATGATGCTTCTCAGAAAGAAGTAACAGATGAAGCTGTTAAACAGTGGCTGAATGGTCTCCAACATTTGGCCTATGACATAGATGATATTCTTGATGCTTTGGCAACAGACGCTATGCATCACGAGTTTACCAATGAGTCTGAAGGAATCGGTAGCAAGGTAAGAAAGCTCATTCCAACTTGTTGCACGAATTTCTCACTAAGCACTAGGATGGACAGCAAATTAAATAGTATTACCACCAGGTTACAAGAACTCATAGATGAAAAAAATAATCTTGGTTTGATTGTGAAAGATGGCGGGTCAAAAAATATGAATAGAAATTACCAGACCTCTTTCGTAGATGCACCTAGTATTGTTGGACGTGAAGGTGATAAGAAGGAATTACTTCAGAAGCTGCTGGGTGATGAAGCATGTAGTCAAAACTTTAGCATCGTGCCCATTGTTGGTATGGGTGGCATGGGAAAAACGACTTTAGCTCGACTTTTGTATGACGATAAACTAGTGAAGGATCACTTTGAGCTCAAGGCATGGGTTTGTGTCTCTGATGACTTTGACAGCTTCAATATAAGTAAAGTCATCTTTCAATCTATAGGTGGGGACGGAAATCAGAAATTTGGAGATCTGAATTTGCTTCAAGCAGCTCTTAAGAATCAAATTACTGGGAAACGATTTCTCCTTGTTTTAGATGATATATGGAGCGAAAAGCTGGAAGACTGGGAAACATTAGTGGCCCCATTCTTTGAAGTGGCTCATGGAAGCAAAATAATCATCACAACTCGAAAGCAACAATTGCTTAATAAGTTGGGTTACGATCATCCATACGATCTGAAGAAGCTGTCAGATGATGATGCTTTATCTTTATTTGCTCAATATGCTTTGGGTGTAAAGAACTTTGATTTACATCCGGTGCTGAGACCACATGGTGAAGGCATCGTTAGAAATTGCGGTGGCTTGCCTTTGGCATTAAAAGCACTTGGGAGTTTACTAAGAACAAAAACAGATGAAGAAGATTGGAAGCAGCTGTTGAATAATCAGATATGGATGTTAAAAGATGGAGGCGGTATTCTTCCTGCGCTTAGACTAAGCTACCATGATCTTTCTGCACGCCTGAAGCAATTGTTTGCATACTGTTGCTTGATCCCCAAGGACTACGTGTTTGAGAAAGATGACTTGATTTTGTGGTGGATGGCGGAAGGGTTTTTGCACAATTCAGCTACAAATACATCACTGGAACGCTTGGGTGAGGAATATTTTCAAGAGCTGTTGTCAAGGTCCTTTTTTCAGCGTGTGCCTCATGAAGAATCGTTGTTTGCGATGCATGACCTCATGAATGATTTAGCCACATTTGTTGCAGGAGAATTTTTTGTGAGGTTAGACTTAGATGTGAAGAAGGATGTTGGGAAGACAGATTTCAAAAATTTCCGTCATATGTCATTTCTTTGTGAAAAATATATGACTTACAACAACTTCAAGGCATTGGAAAGAGCTAATAGTTTGAGAACGTTTTTAGCTATGCCCGTTGTGTTAAAAAGCTGGCAGACATTCTACTTATCAAGTAAGATTCTAGTTGACATACTTCCCCAATTACCATTGTTAAGGGTTCTAAGTTTGAGTAGATTAGATATAGATGAGGTACCAGAGTGTGTCGGCAGTATGAAGCACCTGCGGTATCTTAACTTATCTCGAACTAGAATCACACATTTGCCAGAAAATGTCTGTAATCTTTATAATTTACAGACACTGATTGTTTCCGGCTGTAATAGCTTGACGACGTTGCCCGACAACTTCTTAAAGCTTAAAAACTTGCGGCATTTTGATATTCGGGATACACTCCTTTGGAATATGATGCCGTCAGGGATTAGTGAGATGGAAAGCCTGCAAACTCTTTCCAACAGCAATGTTGTTGAAAACGACGCCTTTTTTATATCTTGGCTAAGGAACTTAAAGAATTTTCAAAGGAAGATTCACATTTGTGGGCTGGAGAAAGTGCAAAGCATAAGGGATATGCAGGAGGTGAATCTATCACAAAAGAGGGTTTGTGAGTTACATGTGAAATGGAGTAATGATTTTAACGATGCTCGAAATGAAACACTTGAGAATGAGGTCATGAATTCGCTTAAGCCTCATAGTGATAATTTGAAAGATCTTTTAATTGTGTCATATGGAGGTAAAGTATTTCCAAAGTGGATTGGGGATCCCTCATTTCATCAGTTGGCTAGTGTTTCAATTCAGGGTGGTGGAAATTGTACGTTTCTACCACCACTTGGGCAACTACCATCGCTTAAGAAGTTGGATATTCAAAGTCTGAAGGAGGTGAAAGTTGTGGGCTCAGAGTTCCTTGGGAGAGGTGTTGCATTTCCTAAACTTGAAAGTTTAAGGTTTGTTGGTATGAGTGGGTGGGAGGTATGGTCAACAAATAGTGGAGTTGTTAATGCAGTGTTTCCATGCCTTCAAGAGTTGGAAATATTGGATTGTCCCAATTTGGCTCAAGTCTCACTTGAAGCACTACCCTCGCTTGGGGTTTTACAGCTTAAGGGTTGTGGTGATGGTGTATTGACAAGTCTAATTCACGCAGCTTCAGCAGTCACCAAGTTGAGTATTTGGAGTATTACAGGACTTAGTGATGAGGTGTGGAGAGGTGTTATGGACTATCTTGTGGCAGTTGAGGAAGTAAGTATCAATTTCTGTATTGGAATAAGATACTTGTGGGAATCAGAAGCAGAGGCAAGTAAGGTTCTTGTGAATTTAAGAAAGTTGCAAGTAGATTCTTGTTCAAAATTGGTGAGTTTAGGAGAGAAAGAGGATGGATGCAACCAACTAACATCTCTTAGGATTTGTCAATTATGGAGATGTGAGAGTCTTGAGCGTTGCAATTTGCCAAACAACATTCAAGAATTGAGTATTGGTAGTTGTCCTATGATTGCATCTGTCTCCTTCCCAACAGGAGGGCACAAGCTCAAGTCACTCACAATTTATGAATGTGAACAACTACTGGAAAAGGAGGTTCTTCTCAGCATGCCACTGATGCTTGAGGTCGTAGATATAGGGAGATGGAAAAATCTGAAATCAATCAATGAATTGACTTGTTTCATTCACATCACAAAACTGTCAATAATTCAATGTGAAGGTATAGAGTCATTTCCTGCTGCCGACTTGCCGAATCTCACCTCGTTAAAACATCTGGAAATATGGAATTGTAAAAGTATGGATGTTGATTCCTTTGGGGTTTGGCCTCCTAAGTTGGGTTTCTTAGCAATAGGGGGTTTGAAGAAGCCCATATCAAAGTTTGGCCCACAGACTTTCCCATCCTCACTTGTTGACATACAGCTATGGGGTGGATCGGCAGAAGAAGAAGATGTGATTAGTGGAAGTCAGTTGTCTCATATGCTTCCTTCATCTCTTACTTCACTTGACTTGAGGGATTTTAAGAAATTGGAATCAGTTTCGGTGGGACTCCAACACCTCACCTCCCTCCAACATCTCTACACTATCAGGTGCCCAAAGATTCAAGATCTACCAGAAGAGTTGTTTCCTTCACTTTTGAGTTTGACAATATTTGGATGCACAGATGAATTGAAAAAAAAGGCAAGAAGAAGAGGATCATATTGGCCTCACATCTCCTATATCCCACGTGTATACATTCTGTATTTGGAAAGGTATGTTCCTCTCTCCACCCTTTGACTTTTTTACATTCTGTATTTGAATGGGTGTTTCCCATTGCATTTTGAAACTAGTTATTTGGTCACTCATAATCAATTGTAGCAAAACCTAGTATTTGATTCCTTATTATGGTCTTTTACTTTCTTAAATGGAACTCATGACAAGTATTAGCCATAATAAGTTAAAAACATTTTGAAAAAACAATCAAATGTTCTACTTTCAGTAAAAAAAAAGTTCTCTAAGGTTGGTATTAGCCATGTGAGCAGCCACTACTACTAAACTTTTTCTACTAAATATCACCAGCCAGTAAAAGTAACATATGTTCATGTTGGGTAAAACATGTTAATTTTAGTGATAAAGATTTAGCTCAACTTTAAGTCTTTAATAATTCAATGTCTTGGTTTCTAATATACACTGTTTTTTTCTTCACAGAGATTTTCAAAATTCTTGATGGGATTTGCACTTGGGGAGGATTGATATTTTCTGTTCTTCTGGAGTAAAACAAACACAAGATGCCGTTGTGAATGTCTCTATCAAAAATTTCAGAGAAGACGTATCTTTTGTTTGAGTTAATATGAACCTTCGTCGTTTCTTCAATGCAGCTGTTATTGCTTTAGGCCGTGTAGGTGTTTTAACTATGAGTCATTTTTGCAACTGTTATTGGTTTTTGATAATGATTGTTGTTCTACTTGACATTATGTACATTTTTTTGTCATCCGAAAGGTTTATACAAGAATCTGATATATTTTGTAAGCTCTTTGTTTTATTGTTTAAACACAAGATGCCGTTGTGAATGTCTCTATCAAAAATTTCAGAGAAGACGTATCTTTTGTATGAGTTAATATGAACCTACGGCTTCTGCTAACAAGTAAATCATGAAATGTTATTATGACAGACCTATTTAGATGGATTTATCTGACCCATTTGACATGTTTCTTTTTCATTTTCAGTCAACTCTTGTATCCCAATCCATTATTTAACCCATCAGAGATTAAAAATTAACCTAATTAGACCCTATAACCACATCTATAACGAACACACATACGAAATCAATAACAAACACTAAATTAATGATAATCCTTTAAGTTTAATAATAGTTAGAATGTAAATGATTCGCTATTTGGTTACAAGAAAAACAAGGATGCCACAAAAAAACAATTAAACATTGCTGTCACGAAATTCAAATGGAGTGAAAAATTGTACAGAAAACGTTTAAAGGTGAAATAGATTTTCAACAACCGAAATTATCACTTGGTCACAAAGGTAAGAAATGAAAACTTCGGTAAACTTTTTGCCTTTTCACTAGTACATAACTGCAAGTACGATTGCTGAAAAAATAAATCCACAATCAATGCTAGGAATGCGATAAAACAGCAAGTTCGCCTGAAACTCAGAATCGCCACATTTGTTGCGAATTCTAGTGCATTCATAGCAAAGCATAAGGACCATGTGCTAAGCTGATGCATTTGCAGGGAATCAGAACTTCAAAATTCAAATACTACGTACTATTTCTAAAAGAAAGTTCTGTTGAATTAGAGAGATAGAATGAGGTACATACTTTTATAATTTATCTTCTGGCTTCATGTAGGACGCCAGGAGACCCACATCTGCTGCTTGTTCTCCTTAATATGATTTTAGGTTGCCGTGTATCTCTTTGTCGCAGCACACTGTTATTAGGAACTCTTTGAGTTCCATCATTAATATATAATACTGAGGATGACAAATTGACAATGACATCAGCTTAATACAAAGATTAGAGAAGCCTTAAAACCTGCATGTAGAGCCGTAGAGGTGGCAATTTCTATTCGTTTACTTATAATGGGTTGAATTGAGTATTATCTCTATCGGGTTGAAAGTGTTAAAAAAAAAGTAACTAAAAGAAGAGAGAGTCAAATGCAACGAAAGTCGCCTAAGTGTATTTCAAACGCAAACAGAACTTCTAGATTATCTCATAAGATAATCATAATATTATTCAACTAATATATTTTTGGATAAGATTGTTTCGGGCGAACCCAACCCCTTACGACCCATTACTCAATTTACTCCTTTTGCCACCTCCACATTCATGTTATCGACAACAAAGAGTTGCTCAACACTTATAATGAATGTTCACCTTGTATCTCTTCAGGTTGAACTTAAAATGAATCTTAGAATGACTTTTATACAGGTTCTTGAGTTTTCCACTTTGAATGGATTCCAATCTGCTTCTCTTTTAAAAAGACAAATCCATTTTCTTACATGTTTGAGATACCAACTTTCACGTGTCTCATCTAAATGCATTTACAAGACATAACCAATGCTAAGGAATCAACATGAAAGAGGAGACGTTGCATGTTGAAGAGCATTAATAATTAAAAATTCTTGCTTAACCATGGTGCTTTTTCGCTTAGCTTTTCATCCTAGTTCTATCGTTTCCTAGCTGTAATATATAAGTCTCAAATGCAACCATACAGTAACGACTCTAATCGTATGGATACAATTCATAAGTATGCATATAGTCCGAAAATTAACAATAGAACATGAAAATTGAAATGCTACAGGAAAAGGATATTAAGGTTAAGCAAGGAATCTTGTATCAAGACTAACAAACAACTTGACCAAGGTAACATCTTCCATGTTGATATTTGAGTATTCGTATGGATTGCAAATTTACTAAAATGAGCCACATGGTATATAATATCCCAAACATGCATGAAAATATATGTATCTCAGTATTGTCATTTATAATTTGCAAATTATAATCCAATAAAGAAGTCAAACACAAGAACCTTTAATGTCATGATTAAAGTAACATACGGTAGATAACAAATGTTCTCTGAAAGTAGGGACTCTGCTCGCATTGACAGCCATAACAAAACCAATTGATCAATAACTTTAAAGCTGCAAGAGAAAGAAAATGATATCACAAGATGATTAAAGTAACATACGCGCATTGAATGACTAGCAACTGGCACATAACAATACCATAAATCTGTAACCAATTAGATGGTGATATTGAGACCCATCAACGAATAAAAACAGTGGAAAAGAGTACATTAACTCACTTTTGAGAAGTACGCATGAACACGTAATATTTCTGACTGCATGAAAAATAACTGTGTGATAGTTAGAATATAAATGAGTATCATACTTGTTGAGATGTGATTCGCTATTTGGTTACAAGAAAAACAAGCATGTCGCAAAAAAACAAACATTGCTGTCACAAACTTCACATGGAGTGAAAAAATTGTACGGAAAACATTTAAAGTATTGAAAGGGTACACAGGCTTCTTGCTTGGGCTTGTTTGTTTGTTCTCAGAATTATGGTAAGTGTTCTTCATATGTGCAGAATTGTAAATGAGTTTTGTGTGCAGTTTGATATAGAAATATTGAAATAGATATGGACGAATTAAGGAGGGAAATATAACAATAATAACTGCTAAAATAGGATATATAATTCTGTAAATTACAAAGGTATATATAGGTTTTGGAAAGTCACCAAGAAAGGTTGCAATGCTTTATGAAAAGACATGTCCCTTCCTTTGTAACTGTCTCAAAACGTTTTCCTAACTAAATAACCTAAAATAACTGCCATATTTGACAGGTAAGCAATCCTAGTAATCTAATCCTATTGAATTTTATACAAGTTCTTGAGTTTTCCACTTTGAATGGATTCCAATCTGCTTCTCTTTTAAAAAGACAAATCCATTTTCTTACATGTTTAAGATACCAACTTCCACGTGTCTCATCTAAATGCATTTACAAGACATAACCAATGCTAAGGAATCAACATGAAAGATGACACGCTGCATGTTGAATAGCTTTAATAATTTAATTCTTGCTCAACCATGGTGCTTTTTCGCTTAGCTTTTCATCCTTGTTCTATCGTTTCATAGCTGTAATATATACGGCTCAAATGCAACCATACAGTTACGATTGTAATTGTATGGATACAGTTCATAAGTATGTTTATAGTCAGAAAACAGTAGAACTTGAAAATTGAAATACTAAAGGAAAAGGATATTAAGGTTAAGCAAGGAATCTTGTATCAAGACTAACAAACAACTTGACCAAGGTAACATCTTCCATGTTGATATTTGAGTATTCTTATGGATTGCAAATTTACTAAAATGAGCCACAGGGTAGATACTATCTTAAACACGAATGAAAATAAATGTATCAGTCATTTATAATTTGCAAATTATAATCCAATAAAGAAATTAAACACAAGAACATTTAATGTCATGATTAATCAGATAACAAATGTTCTCTGAAAGTAGGGACTCTGCTCGCATTGACAGCCATAACAAAACCAATTGATCAATAACTTTTAAGCTGCAAGAGAAAGAAAATGATATCACAAGATGATTAAAGTAACATACGCGCATTGAATGACTAGCAACTGGCACATAACAATACCATAAATCTGTAACCAATTAGATGGTGATATTGAGACCCATCAACGAATAAAAACAGTGGAAAATAGTACATTAACTCACTTTTGAGAAGTACGCATGAACACGTAATATTTCTGACTGCATGAAAGATAACTGTGTAATAGTTAGAATATAAATGAGTATCATACTTGTTGAGATGTGATTCGCTATTTGGTTATAAGAAAAACAAGCATGTCCCAAAAAAACAAACATTGCTGTCACAAACTTCACATGGAGTGAAAAATTGTACAGAAAACATTTAAAGGTGAAATAGATTTTCAACAACCGAAATTATCACTTGGTCACAAAGGTAAAAATTGAAAACTTCAATAAACTTTTTGCCTTTTCACTAGTACAAATTGACAGGAATGCGATAAAACAGCAAGTTAACCTGAAACTATACTCAACAACAAAACATGTAAAACCGAAAATCAGATTCGCCACATTTGTTACGAATTCTAGTGCATTCATAGCAAAGCATAAGGACCATGTGCTGAACTGATGCATTTGACAGGGCATCAGAACTTCAAAATTTAAACACGGAGTACTATTTTCTAAAAGAAAGTTCTGGTGAATTAGAGAAATATAATGAGGTACATACTTTTATAATTTATCTTCTGGCTTAATGTAGGACGCCAGGAGACCCACATCTGCTGCTTGTTTTCCTTAATATGATTTAGGCTGTCATGTATCTCTTTGTCGTGGCACACTGTCATTAGGAACTCTTTGAGTTCCGTCATACATTCATAATCCTGAGAACAGCAATAACATCAGCTTGATAAAAAGATTAGAGAAACTTCAATAGGTCGGTTCAGGTAATGTTTTACCTCTTTCGAGTCAAACTAGCCAAAATGGGAGTGGGTCAAACGGGGGCGAAAGTCGTATGAAGTGTATTTTAATGCTAAAATATTTTAGAAAATAATCAGAATATCATTGAAATAATAGTAATGCAATCGTACTTGACAAACTAATCTTTCAAGAAAAAAAGAATTGCGAAAATTATTCTGGGCGAACCCAACCCATTTTGACCAGTTACTCAACCCGCTCATTTTGCCACATCTACCTTCATATTATCTGCAACAAATAATTGTTCATCACTTAAAATGTATGTGGACCTTGCATCTCTTCAGGTGATTACTTAAAAGAAACAATTGAACATTCAGGAACGCGAATTGGATGACAAGTCACACTAATCTTATGAGAACTTTTCTGAAATCTTGTATAACTAATCTTCTCCTCTCTAGAGTATGAGCTGAGCTTAAGTAAAGAGGATAGTTGTCAACAGTGGTCGGCGCTAGACAAGCAGCGCAATCTTACACATTCCAAAATCATCTCATAACTAATGCTCTATTGATCTTATATCCATACTAACAACCTAAATGACTTGTATAAAATAAGATATGAGATACTCGTACATGATTACTCCATTCACAACATTCCCTATCCTTAAATGAACATTACCCTCAACAATCAAACTGATGGATTTATTTGTCTGATTGAACGTAGTAATCAACAACCTGATAAACACATCCACGGAAACATCAAATTCTTGGAGTTATACATAGCGATATTTGTTGGTTGGTAACGGGTCAAAACGGGGAAATTTTCCAAACAAATGCAAATGTTTCTGCGTGGAAGGGTTAGATTGGGTTCAGTTGACTTGTTATTTATTTTAAACTTTTCAGATTGGAAAACTTGCCAACATATTTAAAATAATAACAAAAAAGTTTTTCCTAATAATACCTATGAATATGCATATGATTCGTTGGGGAAAAAAATCCAAAAATTAACAAATTATAGGACTACAAATATGAAACTTTGATACTCGGAGCGAATTTTAAACTTTTCAGTGTTCAGCATTGCAATTGCCTTATGCAACAGCCCAAAGTGACCAAAGCAGTTATAGAAAAGAAGTTGTCTGGGCTATTTTCTATGTGTATGGCTGGCCTAAGTAGAGTGATAAGAGGCCTTGTTTTTGTAAATTATGATTTCACCACAGGCTTTAGAAGATAAACCAAATAAAAACATTGAACTGGTAGTGGAAAACCGCATCAAACTCATGTGCTAAAATATAAACAAGGTCCCTTACAGTTGTGTAACCATGGTTTCTGACACAGCATGTTATTGAAAATAAATTTGTAGGTAATTATCGCTACAATAGAAATATTTAATCCAAAGTAACCGGCATGGCAGCGCAATATTTATTTTTGTTTACTTGCTAAACCCACACATTTTAGTCCACCCAGTTTACGACTTTATCTTCTTCTTAACTTAACAGACCAACGTCGCCCGCCATTAGCAAGAAATCACAACTTCCAATCTCCATATTTCTAGTTTAAAACCAACTATTTAACACATTAGGGTGCATCTTCCATCAGTTCCAATGCTTAGGTGTGTCCATATAATTATCACTGCACGCTCTCTAAAAGAAAACGAAATTGATGTTGGTACAGATGCCTTGCAAAAACAAAGGAGCTTCTACCAACTAAGAAGCATGCAGTTCGTGGTGGTTAAGAAACATGCACTTCTGTAATTATAAAGTGCATTTAAATTTTTGATCTTAATCATTTAAAAGGTCTTTTATAATTTAAAGGAAATAGCAAAAGCATACCGATTAGAAATGCTAAGTTCATTCATATTGGGTTGATAAAGGGGTGTTTGGTAAATGGATTAAGGATGGGGGTCTAAGTCTTAGCATGCATGAAGCCTTTCACTATAAGTTACATCCTTACTACTACGTTTAGTCATGGATGGAGGGACTATTGTAGCTGGTATAGAATGTTGACCAATTTTTTTGTCAAAGGAAATGTAATGCTAGGGTGCTTAGTAATACCTATCCTGAGAAGATTATGGAATATAACTATGCCTTATAATCCATAAAAAGATGTTATGATCTTTACAAAACTCTCGCTACCTTGGGGAATGTCGTGCTAAATGAGGTAGCTGATATAGAGTTTCAAAAAGTTATCTGGCTTTTAAACTTTGGAAGAATCACTAGTCAACATGATGAAGCCTTTATGGGTCTACTGTCATATATCAGGTTTGTGAGAACAGGAGATGTCCATATAGCAACCATGAATTTGTGAGTTTTACATGCTGGTGATAACATATGCTAACCTTTTCACTGAAAAAAGATGTCACGGCTACAGTGTTCAACTCGTGGGGCATTACAATGGTGAAAATGATGCTTCCCTGCGATAGTCGTCGAACATATCTTATCATTTTTTATATAACTTTTGTGACTCATTACCAACCCACCCCCATTGTTGCAAATTTGGAAGCATCGCTCATTCGTCCCATTCTTCCGTCCGTGCTCCGCCCATTTCAATCTGCAGAATAGAGAAACTATACCCAAACCCACCCTTATCAACAACTACGGGTTGTAGATTAACGTGACTTCTAAATAAAGTCTCTTTACTTTCATAGAAAAAATGGCAGATTCCAGATTCGAGAATGTGTCAAATAGGTAATACTTAAGAATCGACAACAATGAGCACGGATCCTAACTACATCGGAAAAGTCTATTCTAAAAATGAAAAATCATGTTCTATGGCTATCACAGACAAAGGTCGTCAACACCGACATAAACCCCCACAAGCTATGCAGTGTCACCATGATAAATCTTAACCACGACGAACTAATCTTCGACAATGTTGTCACCAACCGAATCCCACACCCACCACCTCCCAAGATATATATAGGTTTTGGAAAGTCACCAAGAAAGGTTGCAATGCTTTATGAAAAGACATGTCCCTTCCTTTGTAACTGTCTCAAAACGTTTTCCTAACTAAATAACCTAAAATAATTGCCATATTTGACAGGTAAGCAATCCTAGTAATCTAATCCTATTGGTCCTAATACATGTCTGCATAAATACATAAAAATCAGTACAATATGAAGAAGCATTTGGACTTATAAATCCAACATAAAGGTGAAATAGATTTTCAACAACCGAAATTATCACTTGGTCACAAAGGTAAAAATTGAAAACTTCAATAAACTTTTTGCCTTTTCACTAGTACAAATTGACAGGAATGCGATAAAACAGCAAGTTAACCTGAAACTATACTCAACAACAAAACATGTAAAACCGAAAATCAGATTCGCCACATTTGTTACGAATTCTAGTGCATTCATAGCAAAGCATAAGGACCATGTGCTGAACTGATGCATTTGACAGGGCATCAGAACTTCAAAATTTAAACACGGAGTACTATTTTCTAAAAGAAAGTTCTGGTGAATTAGAGAAATAGAATGAGGTACATACTTTTATAATTTATCTTCTGGCTTAATGTAGGACGCCAGGAGACCCACATCTGCTGCTTGTTTTCCTTAATATGATTTAGGCTGTCGTGTATCTCTTTGTCGTGGCACACTGTTATTAGGAACACTTTGAGTTCCATCATACATTCATAATCCTAAAAATGGCAATAACATAAGCTTGATAAAAAGATTAGAGAAACTTTAAAACCTGCACATAGAGGTGGCCATTTCCACCGGTTTACTTGTCAATAGGTCGGTTCAAGTAATGTTTTACCTCTATCGGGTCAAACTAGCCAAAAAGGGAGTGCGCCAAATGGGGCGAAAGCCGCTTGAAGTGTATTTTAATGCTAAAATATNAATCCTAAAAATGGCAATAACATAAGCTTGATAAAAAGATTAGAGAAACTTTAAAACCTGCACATAGAGGTGGCCATTTCCACCGGTTTACTTGTCAATAGGTCGGTTCAAGTAATGTTTTACCTCTATCGGGTCAAACTAGCCAAAAAGGGAGTGCGCCAAATGGGGCGAAAGCCGCTTGAAGTGTATTTTAATGCTAAAATATTTTAGAAAATATTCAGAATATCATTGAAATAAAATAGTTATGCAATCTTACTTGATAACCTGATTTTTCAAGAAATAAACAATTGCAAAAATTATTCTGGGCGGACCCAACCCATTTTGACGAGTTAATGATTGGAACTTACAATCTTCAAAAATTTCTAAAAAATAATTTTTGACAGGAAACCTAAATCTCAAACTTTGTCAAGCTGCCATACCTTAAATATAACGTTTAACATTAAAAGTTTCAAACCAAGTTTATTACATCACACTAAGTATGTATGTTTAATAGGATTAATTTTCCCTTACAAGTCATATTAGGCATGAAAACCTTGTCATGAGTTTAACTCGGCCATAAACATGTCCTTACTTCATATGCAATGCTTGATCATTGGAAGTTTGGAACATCTTCTTCATAGAATTCATTTAACCCTTAAATCAGCAAAAATAACCCTCTAACTGAGCTTTTAAACAGAACAGTTAAACCTTTAAGTGAAGTAAATACTTAACGCTTAGGTAAAACATTCCGTAACAACCGTAGCGTCTTTGTGCAAGAGTCCCAATCGAAACATTTCACAATTCTCATACTCGCAGTCTCGCACAAATCTATGCATACCATAATCACACAGTTACGACTACTATCATATAGATGTTGTCAATGCATGTCAAATAGTTGAATGTGTCCTTTTTGTTCAACATCAAACCCCCTTGTCTCGTTGTGTTTGACAAAGTACGCCATATGAAATGTAACTGTATGGATACAGTTCATGAGTATGTATCCAGTATTTTTTAAATTAGAAGACAACAAAACAAGGATGAAAACTGAAAGCTAAAGGAACGGGATACTAAGATTAAGCAAGGAATCATTTATCAAGGCTATTTAACAAACAAGGTGACTACGATTTTACCCTAACATATTTCATGTTAGTAATTGAGTATTTCGTTAGCATTGTGAATGTACCAAAATGAGACACGCGATAGATAATATCCCAACCATGCATGAAAATGAATTTATAACTGATCTTCTCCTTTCTAGAGTATGAGCTAGACAAGCAGCAAAATCTTACACTTTCCAAAATCATCTCATAACTAATGCTCTATTGGTCCTATGTCCATACTAACAACCTAAAAGACTTGTGTAAAATAAGATATGAAATACATGATTACTCCATTCACGACATTCCCTACCCTTAAATGAACATTACCTTCAACAATCAAACTGATGGATTTATTTGTCTGACTAAACGTAGTAAACAACAACCTGATAAACACATCCACTGGAAACATCAAACTCTTGGAGTTATACATAGCAATATTTGTTGGTTGGTAACGGGTCAAAACGGGGAATTTTCCAAACAAATGCAAATGTTCTTGCGTCAAAGGGGTCAGATTGGGTTCAGTTGACTTGTTATTTATTTGAACTTTTTTAGATTGGAAACTTGCCAACATATTAAACTTAATAACAAAAAAGTTTTTTCTTGTAATAGCTATGATTATTAGCATACGATTCTTTGGAAAAAGATCCAAAATTAAGAGACTATAGGACTAAAAATATGAAACTTTGATACTCGGAGCAAATTTTTGAACTTTTAAATGCATCTGTTGAAATTCATACAATACTTTAACTAATGCCCAAATTAGTGACCAAAGCAGTTACAGATAAGGAGTTCTCTGAGCTATTTTCTATATGTATGGCTGGTCTAAGTAGAGTGATCAGAGGCCTTGTTTTCATAAATTATGATTTCCTCCACAGGCTTTAAGAGATAAACCAAATAAAATACATTGAACTGGTAGAGGAAAACCGCATCAAACTCGCTTGCTGAAATAAACAAGGACTCTTACAGTTGCCTTAAAATTCACGATGTCTTTGTGCCAAGGGACTGGCATACTATTTCAAAGGATTCATAACTGATTGCTCCAGTGTTTCAAACTTGTTAAGCATTTGATAAACAATAATTCAACATATAGAAGCTTTACATGTTTAAAAAAAATGCTTCATAAGTCTCTACGCGCCTCAAGTGATCCATCTTACAACATATTTCTACTTAAAAACCAACTAATCAACACATTAGGGTGCATCTTCCATCAGTTCCAGTGCTTAGGTGTGTCCATATATTATCACTGCATGCTCTCTAAAAGAAAACGAAACTGGTGGTGGTAAAGATCCCTTGCAAAAACGAAGAAGCTTCTATCGACTAAAAAGCATGCACTTTGGTAACTGAAAAAGTGTTTTATGCTCTTAGTCACTTATTTAGAGGCAGGCTGTCGAAAAGGTTGACGTATAAAAATGGGCCATTTTTAAACCAGGTTGACAACATTTTTTTTTTTTTTTTTTTGTAATATATATACTGGTGGTGGTGTGGCAAATCCATCGGTAAGAAGATATAAAAGGTCCATTCATGTTGATTAAGGTGTCTGTGCAACGCTGTTAGTTTGTGGGGCTTTATAATGGTGATAACGACGCTTGCCGACAATAGTCATCGAACATGTCTTATCATTTTTTATATAACTTTGTGACTTGTTACCAACCCGCCCCCATTGTTACAAATTTGAAGCATCCCTCATTAGTCCCGTTCTTATGTCCGCGCTCTGCCCATTATCAACAACTACGGGTTGTAGATTAACGTGAGATTTAAATATAGTCTCTTTACCTTCATAAAAAAATGGCAGATTCGAGATTCGAGAATGTGTCTAACGGGTAACGCTTCAGAATCCACAAGAATGAGCATGTGTCGGACTAGATCAGAAAGTCTATTCTAAAAATGAAAAATCACGTCCTATGGCTATCACACACAAAGGTTGTCAACACAAACACAAACCCCCACAAGCTATAAATTGCAGCCGTGAAAAATCTTAACCACCACAAACTAACCTTCGACAATGTTGTCACCAACCGAATCCCACACCCACCACCTCCCAGCACAACCGAGGAAAAAATAGATTTTAAAATCATACTATTATTTTAGACCTTCAACAAACTTTGACTAGTGTCAGAAACATTCAACGACAATAACTAACAAGGCGGAAAACAATGATGGCAGACACGAGCGTCTAACTATTAGGAAATTTTTATAAAACTCAACTTGTCACTTTAACATTGAATTTCTATTTTTCATCAAATTTCTAACTATTACGAATTTGTTAAGAGTTAAGACATTAGCTCTACAGACATTTTCTGATTTTAAATTTGCATGGTTAGCTCTATGAATACAAATAACCAGTGTCAAAGTGAAACATGGAACGAAACCCTAACTAAGAATATCTATAAACAAAAACACTAGCTACATATATTCACCCTTACAAGTTACACATACACTTAGTCTCCTGACTCTCCTCTTTATCCTTAGGCAGTGGCGGACACATAACTCAAAGTTATCAGGTTCATTTTATTGTAACTAAAGAATACTTGTAACACAAATTTTATAGATGATTTATTTCACAAAACTTGGGATTTTTTTTACCACATTTTACACTACGGAAGAAAAATCCATGCGGTTCACAGGCACACCCAACCCTAAGAACCCGTACTTGTCCTTAGGCAGGGGTCGTAGGGCGTAGGGGTACAATTGTGTACATCCTATTTCCTTATACCCGTGGGATTGAGTATTGTTGTTGTAAAAAAGCACTAGCTACAATGGTGGTGGGTCTTACACAACCCTAACAACTAACTGACTATGAAGGTAAGTAATATTAACAAATAGACAAGTAGAGTAATAATCTAATGAAAATGAAAATTTGGAAATGATTAACAAACACTGTGATAAATTATGGTTGAGCTTTGTTCAGATTCGGAGAGCTTTGGGGAAGTGCCTCTGTGCCTGTATCACTGTATAAGAGGCAAGGGTATGTGATGAGGACAGGATTCAAGAGCTAGCTAAGAATTATATATAGCACCTATAGTGTGGCAAGAAGATATAAAAGTCCAAAGCCCAAGAATGAAATTACTCGTGGAAGGAGTAATGTTATTCCTAACAAGTAATGTTACTTCTAAGCAAGAAGAAAACCTACTGAGATTACTTCTGTTTTTTTAGTCGTGATATGTGTGGAGGGAGTAAGGTTACTGGAAGCATAAAAGTAACCTTACTTGTGTTTTTTTTAAGTCGACTGTTTCTTTTAAGTTTCCTTATTTTAGTTATTCTAGAATAATTTAGTTTAGCTTTTTCCCCAAGTTTTACTACCTTATAAATATAGGGCTTTTATCATTGTAATTGATATCTTTTGATCATTGATAATTAATAGGCATCGTGTTTTAGAGTCTTTACTCTTGTTTGTGTTTTATTCCCTTGAGGTACGCCTCGTATATCACCCTTGGATTAGGGTTTATCTTAATTCGCTTCCGCGCGTCCTGCGTCAGTTGGTATCAGAGCCAGGTTATTCAAGAGCTAGCTAAGAATTATATATAGCACCTATAGTGTGGCAAGAAGATATAAAAGTCCAGAGCCCAAGAATGAAATTACTGGTGGAAGGAGTAATGTTATTCCTAACAAGTAATGTTACTTCTAAGCAAGAAGAAAACCTACTGAGGTTACTTCTGTTTTTTTAGTCGTGATATGTGTGGAGGGAGTAAGGTTACTGGAAGCATAAAAGTAACCTTACTTGTGTTTTTTTTAAGTCGAGTGTTTCTTTTAAGTTTCCTTATTTTAGTTATTCTAGAATAATTTAGTTTAGCTTTTTCCCCAAGTTTTACTATCTTATAAATATAGGGCTTTTATCATTGTAATTGATATCTTTGGATCATTGATAATTAATAGGCATCGTGTTTTAGAGTCTTTACTCTTGTTTGGGTTTTATTCCCTTGAGGTGCGCCTCGTATATCACCCTTGGATTAGGGTTTATCTTAATTCGCTTCCACGCGTCCTGCGTCAGTTGGCATCAGAGACACTTTGTATCCTGGTGGTAATTGGTGTAGAAGGTTCTACGTCAATTAAACATCTAGAGCTTGTTAGTATCCTAGATGGTGAACGGTGTAGAAGATTCAAAAACCCATACTGTTGGTGTGGTATGGTCCGGAGAGTACATGGATCATGGTTTTACCAAATCCATGAAAGAACTTGACAGTTGTTACACTATGCTAGAAGAACTACGTTCCGTGATCGTAGATGGGGCATTAATCCACAAGAATCACGAGGGTAGCAATTATGGAGGTTCAAAAATTCGTCCATTCATTGGCGGATCTATTAACAACCATAGGAGCAACCAATCCCCGTTCAACAATGGAAGAGTTGAAGAATGGGAGGAGAGAAAGAGGGATGATCGGGTGTATACAACCAAGGTTTTTCGTTCGAGAATTCTAATCAATAATTCGATATGTTCTTTAATTATTGATGGTTGTAGTATTAATAATTTGGTTTCGAGGAAATTGGTAGATTTCCTAAAAATACCAATGGAGATTTGTCCAATTGAAGGTTACCAAGTTTGTAGGGTTCTGATGACCATTGGGAAATTCTATAACGTAGAGGTACTTTGTATTGTGGATGATTTTGATGATTGTGATATTTTGTTGGGAAAACCTTGGGTACATGAGGTTAAGGGCATGTATGATCTTAAAAGAAATCTTTACCTTTTCTCATGGGAAGGAAAAAGGATTGCTATGGTTCCACCCAAAAGCAAGCCAACATTATCAAAACCCGAGATTAAGGAAGAAGAAAAGATGGTGAAGGTTGAAATTGTTGAAAGCATGTCGAGAAAACACAAGACCTTCAAATTTGTGATACACATGTTAACAAAATCTCAACTTTGATGTTGGAAACAACAAAGGAAGATGGTGTTTTGAAGACTTGTGATGATGAAGTTGCGGGTTCTAACATTGATCAAGAGGTAAAGGATTTTGATTATGAACCTAAAGGGAATTCCGAATGCGTCAATGACTTAAAGGTTCGTGATTTTAATAGTGGGTTTATTTTAAATGTAATGATAAGAGTCCAAATAAAGTTTTCAACGGCAAACAAAGAAACTATTTTTTTTGCAATTGAATACTTGGTGATCGTTGATAAGAAGTACACCAACCGATGTTTAGGGTCATGGGTTAATCGTTGGGAGTGTGGTAGACGTGTAAAGAAACATAAAAAGAGTACTCGAGTTAATGTGAAGCGCAAATCTACTGAAGATAAGGTTCGTCGTGAGAATGTGTTCGAGGTAGATGAAGCCCTTGACAATGAGAACTTGAGGGCGAGTTCTTCTAAAGTGGGGGGGGGGGGATGATGAGGACAGGATTCAAGAGCTAGCTAAGAATTATATATAGCACCTATAATGTGGCAAGAAGATATAAAAGTCCAAAGCCCAAGAATGAAATTACTGGTGGAAGGAGTAATGTTATTCCTAACAAGTAATGTTACTTCTAAGCAAGAAGAAAACCTACTGAGGTTACTTTTGTTTTTTTAGTTGTGATATGTGTGGAGGGAGTAAGGTTACTGGAAGCATAAAAGTAACCTTACTTGTGTTTTTTTTAAGTCGACTGTTTCTTTTAAGTTTCCTTATTTTAGTTATTCTAGAATAATTTAGTTTAGCTTTTTCCCCAAGTTTTACTACCTTATAAATATAGGGCTTTTATCATTGTAATTGATATCTTTTGATCATTGACAATTAATAGGCATCGTGTTTTAGAGTCTTTACTCTTGTTTGGGTTTTATTCCCTTGAGGTGCGCCTCGTATATCACCCTTGGATTAGGGTTTATCTTAATTCGCTTCCGCGCGTCCTGCGTCAGTATGTTTGTTTAATAAGCCCATATCTTTTGGCCTCGGCTGATAAATCAGTCATGAGTTTTTTATGGGGCCCTTATACTTTCAAAATTTATTTAATAAACTAGACACTTTCAAATGTATTTAATTTATAATAATATTTTTTTTTATCTTTGTACATTAAACTAAATGATAAAAGAAGACTAAGGGTGCGTTTGGTTGGAGGTGGTAAGGTTAGGATTTGGTATTGACGCCAAAAAATGTTGTTTGGTATATTTGTGTGGGTCCCACAATTGAGGATGAGTCCCAAATTTTTGTCTATGTGCTAATCACATCTATCATGCCATCTTTTTGTTATATACTACTCCCATTTAAGGTGGACCCATTTGATATATCAACCATTCATATTTTGTTATATCTTTTATTTTTACAATAATAATATTTTTAAATTTATAATGTAAATTACACCTTTTTATAACATCTATCATACTATAAAAAAAGAGAGAGATACATTGTTGATCAATCACTTTACAGTTATAAGTCATTGCCTATAAAAGGAAAATATATTTTAAACCATAAAATTTCATTCAATTTGTGTTTTAAAAAGCGAGGCTAAAATATTGGTACTGTAAATTGATCTTTCCCCTAGTTGCGGACCCAAATTATACAATTCTCAATCGTCGCCCTTTAGTCTCTGCACAATCCAACAGCAAGCTATTGCTTTGTTTGCAATCCAGAGAACTGAAACAAAATGTTTATGTAATGTAAAATATGGTATTTGCGCAAAAAGTAGAAATTACAATTATTCTATTTAGTATGTGACCTCATTTCAACTTTTAAATCTATCAATGCAGGGATGTCATCCATTGTCCATGGGAAATCGGAACGTGGATGAGCTGGCTTGAGAAAGGCTAGATCTTCATCCAGCACGAGGGTGAACATTGGTGGGTGAAAATTAGCAATAAAGGTAATATCAACCATTAAAAAACCATCAATAGTACTTCACTCACTCACTGTTATAGAGCTGTTAACAGTAAGAGAGAGTTAGGGAACTAACGCACACAAGGCCAACATTGGCTTGTGTTCTTCAATTTTCGAATAGAGGGATGCGACCCCAATTGCACGCCAAAAGCGTCACGTCTTAGTGTGATTGACCCCTGTTTTAAGAAATTTAAAAAGGAGATTGTGATAGTGTTTAACTTCCCTAAATTATGAGAAAAGAAATTACTAGAAATATGGCGCCCCGCACACAACACCTCTTGTTAGCAGATTAAATCAAGGGGTCCTTGAACGGGACTCTGTTTGAACTACCTAGGGTCGCTTCTACATTTGGTAACATAGACCCTGCAACATCTGGCTAGAGCATGCCAAATATATAGGAGGAGGCTAAATAGAAACTAGAACTATGCGACCAACAAACATGGAAGAAAGAGAATCTCTTAAAAAGGCTGACCTAGTCAGAAATATTTATTGTATGGTAGGTTCAAGCTTTCATCAAAATCGAGCAAGTTCAAAAAGGATACTCTGACAAATGGCTTCGACGGGTTACAGCAACCTTTCTAATGATGTGTGGAACCATCCAACATTCAAGAATGAATGGATCCTGACTAATGATCGCGATAGTCATCTTTGTTGGGCTGTACGATGAAATTCTGATAGCAAGTATACACCGCCTCTTTCAAGCGCCTACAAAAGTATCTGGCTGCTATACTACTACCTTGCATAGCAATCGCATCGACTGACGCTGGGAAACATTGAAGTCCAGAATTCAATATGTGAGGGATCGCTAATGGCATAACTGTAAATGTAATGTGTGAACTTTACTTGGCATAAAGTGAACAATCTGTGCTCAAATACTCACTTACAGCATTAACATCCCAACATTCTACCAATCTAACAACACATTGTACCACAGTAAATACCATATCAGGCTCTTCCAAAAATACAGTAGCATGTTGGTCATGGTGGCTTGATTTGGTAACCAAGACTCGATGGCCTTAGAAGCTGGCTACCTGAGGCTTCATTGGACATGCTAATTTACTGCAATGTCTGTTTTGGAAAACAAAAAAATTGGTCCAACTTCTGGTGGGTAAATCAAAGTAGCAACATACAAGTATTCTATAGTTACATTCATAGGCATTGTGGTAACTAAACAGCGAACTCTTCATATGTATGTACTTAAGAAGCTATTAAACCACCTTTAAGAGAAGCATGTACCCGAGAGGCTCCGTTCCATATGCTGGTGAATGTAGTAGTTAGGGGTGAGTTAAAAGCTGAAAAAAACATTGAANAAATAGAGACATATGGTTAAACTGTTTGACATATCAATTAACATCCTTAAATAATTATTTACGAAACTAAAAACTTTAACTCTATATTAATAAAGTTAGTATTAATAATATATTATAAAATTGATATTTATAAAGCAAGATTTGAACTTCAATCAGTTAATCTCAATCGGCAAAAAAATCCCATATGTGAATAAAAGTATGGACACATTTATATGTATAATATGTGATATTGGAGTTTCATTTTAACCAAGCAAAATGTTATAATAATAATTGTAAATAGGTGAGCACTTGCACAATTTTAAAATAATCTAAGTAGTTGAATTTTTTAGAATTCTCCAAATTATTTCCTTAAACTTTTTTTAAAATTCCATCATTTAAAACTTATTAATCATTAAATACTCATTATATGACCTTAAATGATGTTAATACTCATTATATGACATTAACTGATGTTATTGTAATGGTTGAGTAATTTATATCAAAAGTATATGAAACAAAAGACCCTTGAATGGAAAATTTTAATATTCATTATATGTGCTTAAATGCTTAACTGATGTTATTGTAATGGTTGAGTTTAAATGCTATCATGAAGGTCTATATAAATTTTACCTTCATTACTTTATCTGAGCATAACTTCAATTTTTTATTTCCATACAATGACTGACATGCATGGAAGCTCAACTCCCCAGGTTTTCCTTGATTCGTTTGATAATGATTCAGCCGATAGCATTGCTGTTACGCTCTGCATGATATGGGATTTCGAAGGAAATAAAGCACGCCTGTTGAATACTGATTTTGTTGTGTCTGATTCTACGGTAATTTTTAAATATGCTCTTCTATGTTTACTCCAAATTTAACTTACTTACACAAAATATTATTGCAGGGCAATGTAATTCAGTGCAGTGCGAAGGCAACTATAGCTTTCAATTTTCACCAGTTAGGAAAAGGTGTGCAATTCTCAATAGAAGATTTTGTGGTACAGTCTAACAATGAAGAATATCACGCTAGAGAGAACAATACCTTTAAGATTGACTTTGACGGTGCAACTACATTAAGGAAGTCTCCAGTTCTTTGTGATCAGTACGTTAGGTATCCTTTGCAAAAAATTCATATGGATAATATGAAGCCTACAAGGAACAAATCTCTGATTAGTAAGTTTGTATTAATTAATTTTATATAGCAAACACTTTTCCCTGATAAATGGTTTACTGTTATACAACTAACACTATTACCTTTCAGATGTAGTCGGGCATGTAACCAACATTGCTAAGATGAACCACACAAAGACCGGCTCTAAAAATCTACAATTCTATCTGTCAAATCATAGGTTAGCACAATTAATATGTGATTAATGAAAATAAACAGTATTTAAAATATTAAGATATTTTTTTCCAGCTTAAAAGTTTTTTCAATATGCAACAGGGGACAGGCAGTACATGTAACATTTTGGGGAGGTTTTGGGGATTTGCGTATTGATAGTAAAATGAAACATGCAATGATATGTCCTATTGTCTTAAATTCTACAAGTGCTCGCCGTTACTCAAGTATGTTCTTTCCTATAACTTTAAAACTTATCTGTATCAATCATTAACAGCGTATAAGCCTGAATTTCTACTCCCCATTCCAGATATTCTCAGTCCATCCAAAAATTCATCAGCCATGGGTATTGACGAACCTAACATACCTACATCCAAACAGTTTAAATCAACATCTGGGTAAGCATTTATATATATTCTTGCTATAGTGTTAGATTAATCATAATGTATATAAATAGGCATGGTATCAAAACTGAGAACAACAATATATATTTGTTCACTATTTTCTTTTTCTTAGTTATGACGGGCAGATAAAGTCTGGAATATATTTTAAGAATTGTATTCCTCGCTGTGGAACAATGAAAGAACTTTTAATGTGGTCACGCAATCAAACAAATGATGTGAGTAATAGTCTTATATTACTGTAACTATATTACCCTCCTTTTACACATTCATTAAGTGTTTGTTCATTTACAGTTTGCAACTTTCCATTTAAAAGCAACTATTGGGAATATCAGGACCGATAAGGGATGGAGTTTCCGATCATGTGGCGGAAAACAATGCCAAAAAGGAACAATCAGGATAGGAGGAGGTTTTTGGTGTAATGGGTGTGAAAAAGAATTTGCATACCCTGAAATCAGGTGTTTATAGTTTATACTTATGTAACATTATCTAGACTTAAAAATATCTGCTTACTAACATGTCTATAAAACATGNTTTTTCGCTTAATGATTAACGGTTTGAAAGATATTAATATTTGGAAAAAAAGGATGAAAGTGGGTTTTTTAAATTGTTGGGATTAATCTCATCCATTAGATCAAATAAAGATGGAGGGAAGATGGATGGTGGAGATTAGTCCCTTTGTATGTAAATAAAGTTTTGTCCTCAAATGATCTTAACTCCTATTTTTTTTATGTAACCTGATTCAACTTTGATAAAATATTTAACAAATACACTAAAAATTCAAAACGTTTATATATAAAAATGTAAATATTAATGAATGTATACTAAATTGGGGCCCCTTACAAAGATGTGCCCGGTACGGTTGCACCACTTGCACATGCTAATCGCCGCCACTGAGCTCAAGTGTTGTGCTCAAGACGGAGTACCACTAGAGCTTCCAACCGCATTAGTACACCTCAAATAATACTTGTTTCAAAATAATAATAATAATAATAATAATAATAATAATAATAATAATAAAATAGTGCAATTTACATATTTTTATTTTCACACCTTTAAAAGATCTGCAAAATTCTATTAATTTATTAACACTTAAAAATATGTCAAAATTGGTTAGATTTATAAGTGTTAGTTGTAAAACAATATATTTTTCACACTTATAATTGTATCAAAAAAAATAAAAAAATAAATAAAATAAAAAACTTTTAAAGAAGATTGTTATCTAAGATATCTCTACACACTTTTTTTTTCTTTCGCGCGCGCGCAAATGGTGAAAATATATATAAACTCTAAATATTGTACATACAATCAATATGTGATACTACACAACATATCAGACAAAAACTAATCTCAGACAAACTTGACTAAGAAGATTCTTCACAACAACTACCATTCATCAAACCTTGAATTCACCATAAATGCACCTACCATCTAGCTACATTTCCATCACTCCTCCCCTCCAAGACCACTCAACCTGTCACCACAGTAATCAAAGAGGGAAAGGAGGATGGCATCACTAGGAACCCGTATCCCTTCTAATCAAGGTATATGCCAAACATCCTACATTTTCATCTCTTCGAATGGCTTCAGATGTTTGGGAACGCACTCCTTGAGAGAGGCCCATCCATTACCTCCTGTGGCAATGTATTGGGTGGACCAAGAAGGTCCATCTTTCATACCTCTCTATTCCACCCATCATACATTGCCCGCCTAAGCCATTTACCCTTCACAATGAAAAGCCCTACTTTATAGTACATCTTATCTGGTTAAACCTCCTATTGATCCAATATAGATAATAGTTTCCTCCCAAGGCCAAACATAGCGGAGCTATAAAGATCAAGGAAGGTACAGTTATACCAGAATAGACTCCAAGGTACAAAGTGCTTTTAAGCATTGTTACGGCCTGCAAATTAATTGATCTTGATGTGTCAAAGATCATTCAGTAGTCTAAAATACTCTGCCAATGAAAAATTCACTTATCCGAAACACTCTCTTATCTCCCCTGTTTCAGAATTTCTAGCTTCTTTGTGCATTCGAAACAACAATTGACTTCTTAGTTTGCAATGACATTAGTTTGGCTTTAACCTCATCACAAATGATCTTTATTAAAGTCTGCTCATCTCTTTCTTCTTTCTTGAAAATCCTACAGTTTCTTTCTTGCCAGAGGAAGTACACAGTAGCTGCAATACATCACTTTTGAATGATGCTCCATATCTGATTATGGTTCTTATCTCTACACTCTTAAGTGTGCAAATTAGTTGTAAGACCCAATTTCTCTACAGTTGAGGAAATGTGGAGACATTAGTGTTACAAATGACTTTCACACCTAGTGTGAACATTTCTTTGATTTCTTCACACTTAAAATGTGTGTGTGTATATATATATATATATATATATATATATATATATATATATATATATATATATATATATATATATATATATATATATATATATATATATATATATATATATATATATATATATTATATATATAAAATAACTGTGAAAATTTTATTGTTTTATAATTTTTTTCACACTTATAAATGTAACCAATTTTTACACATTCTTAAGTGCTAATAAACTAATAAAAGTTTATACACATTTTAAGAAATGTGAAGAAAAAAAATGTGTAAAATAGACTATTTTTTGTAGTGATTGTCACGAAATGGTTAGCATGCATAAACCCCAAATTAACATATGTACTGAACCAATGCATGATAGCTCGTCACAATAAAATGTGCATAGCGGTCACAACGTGTGAAGGTGTTATTTTAAGGATTTGTGAGGTGCAAAGTTTGTCACTAATCGTCTATAGAACATCACATTCCAGTGGTCACGACATAGTACGATGTGAGCTCTCACCAATTCTTTTAGTTTTGGGTATCAAGGTCAGAGGTGGCTTAAAGGTAAAGCAGATATAGCTAGGGATTTAACCCTTCAATTTTCAAAGGCCCCAGGTTTTCTAGGGCATTGTATATACATAAAGTCAGCCAAATGTTTTTTGGCTCATATTTAGAGATATGATTTTGCAAGACCCCAAATAACACGAATATTAGTTTTCCACTAGATCTGATTATGTAAGGCCCTAAATAGCCGACTATTATATAATCAGATCCCAAATTGTGGTTACAAGACTATTATCAATCTAACCATTTACGGTTGATGAATCGACTATCATTTTCCACAACCACAACCATACTTTCATTTTTTGGCTTTTTTTCCTTTCCTCGCGTATCATTCTTATACTGAAAGTTGTTTTCAAAACATAAAGTTTTCATAATTACAAATAAATATCACTTAAATTTAGATTTGACCAATTTAGAGTGTATACAGATATCTTTAGTTTTCTATTTTTAACATTGAGAAATTAAAGCCACTTGATGATAAAAGCCAAATGGTAGTTGTCTTTATCTTTAAAAGTTCTTTAAGTCATAACAATTTTTCGGATATTAACGGCATGGTTTTATTTTTGAAGCTAAGAGTTTTGAGAGAAATTATACATGTATAAAAAATTACACTAATTGATACTATTAACTATATTAGAAATCTAAAGTATTTCCCTAATGCTTATATTGCTTATATAATAATGTTAACCATTATTATAAGGGAGATGATTTGCACACTCTATAAAGTGATTGAGACACTCTAATTAATTGTATTTTGACATTTCTATCCTCACAGTTACCTTTATATTTCACTCATGTAAGGGTATAAATGTCCAAACACTATTAATTAGAGTGTCCCAATCATTTTATGGAGTGTGCAAATCACAAAAGTTGCTTCGTTAGAAAAAAGCCTTTCAAAACTAAAGTTAATTAAATTTTATTTAATATCAAAAATGTCACAACCAAGTTAAATAAATTGGCTTATTTATTGATTGAAAATGAAATATCATATACCATATTGATTATAAAAGATTAATCAAAGTGTTGGTATAAAAAAAACAGCAAAAAAAGTAAATCACATATAAACAATTCTTAAACAAATAATTTTGAAAAAAAAAAAAAAAAAAAAAAAAAAAAAAAAAAAAAAAAAAA
>LBNU01024022.1:0-12916 GCA_014162995.1 Artemisia annua
TTTGGTAATACCATTTCGTATATATGGTTTTTCTCTCTCGAATTGATGTCGATTTGTGTTGTTTTGTTTTGTTAAAATCAGGTATCAAATATGGCAAATGATGTTAAGGGAAAATTATCAGAAGGCAAACAAAGTTTAGTTAAGCGAGCAAGAGAAAATGTAGTTGATGTTGCGGCTCAAAAAACCAAAGACAAAGTTGTCAAGGAACTCAAAAAATGAGGAACATTGGAAAACCAAAATGTAAAAAACTTATCTTACTCAATTTACAATGCTTTTATTTATAATAGCACGACCATTTTACTAAGTCTGATTTATTATACTTAAAACATAGGATATGCAAATACATGATTTGAACATTATCTTTGAACTTTTGAAGAAGTTAGGACCAAATGCATATGATCTTTAAAATCATATGTATATGCTTTGGAAAATTTTGGATCCTTTAGACTAGGTGTGATCATGGGTTAGAGACGCGTCTTCGTGTCATTTTTTTGCGATGTTGGTCTTTGTGGTGAATGAATTCTTTGAGGATGAAAATTGGATAAAAGAAAACTAACGGGTCGAAAAATGTTTCGAATGTTGGTTGTCTCATAACAATATGTTGATGGTTTTGTTGTTTGATTAGAACAGAGCTAATATAACGCTAAATTGACGATAATATCGACGGTCATGCACTAGCTACAACATGGTAATCTAAATGTAAAAAAGATAATCCTGACATACTCATTAAAACTTAAATGCAAGTTGACATTTTTTAACTAACTCTATTTCAATGATTTATAGTATACAACTTGACATTTTTTTAACTAACTCTACTTCAATGATTTATAGTATACAACTTGACATTTTTTTAACTAACTCTACTTCAATGATTTATAATATAACTTTTCCGTATTCTGGTATGAATGATGGTTCACTATGCGATACAAAACCAAAGTTGAAAAGTCGATATCACGAATATTTACTTTTTTATCCACATTTTCCAAGAAATACACAACATTAAATTAATGAAAATATATTTTTAAAGGTATGAAATATGTGAATCTCAAGGTAATGAATATGGTTTCAGGCCCATCTTTACCAAGATTCCCTGCATTCACTTTTATGCCATTCACACCTTGTGGTACCAATTATAAGCAAAAGTATACATAAATAAATATTCCATATTTGTCAAAAAAAAAATGAACAAAAATGGTGAGTTGGTGAGTCAAAGAAAAAAGGTTGTAATAAATCCAGGCACCCATCATCTGAATTCTGAGATAAACTAACTTCAATAATCATGACTTGACTCCATTTATTAAATGAATTGATTTTTTGATGTTATGTTTTTAAGTAAGAATGACATTCATTGTTAGCCATTGTTTTCAAATAAATGTAGTAAGACATCATCATCAAACAGGTGTAGTAGCGACCACAAATACCACCACCCAAAAACAACTAACTTACGCGCAAATGTACCTCACCATATAATCACGCACAAAAAGGACAAACAAAAACGACTTCATATTGTATGTTTTTCTATGATGTTTACTTGTTACGCTAGAAAAGATAGCTAAGGTAGTTAATGGTTCGACATGTAATGACTAAAAATCGACAAGCTCGTCGATGTCATTTTTAGATCAATTAGATTAGAAATACTAAGAGAAATCACTTTGAGTTTAATAATAATCACATGTTAAGACTTCTAGTGTTAAATATAGGAAAACATACAATATGAAGATAACTAAATAAGTGGTATTATTATAACTAATAAGGAAGATAGTTCATAAACCATAATTGGCTCCAAATCTTCTTCTACTTACACAACTCTCTTAATTATATAATATACATCTAAACCATACAAATCATTAACCAAACTCAAACCACAAAATAAAAATAAAACTCACATCTTAGAAAAAAATTGAGAAACACTTTATTCACTTGTACCGAACTCATGAACCATTTGAGTAAAGCAACGAAGTAGCCGAAAAGCTACTTGCATTGCTTCTCACCCCTCTAGCAACAGTTGTCGTCGACGACGATGTTGCTGGAAGAGTGAGTTTCTCGGGTGATCCTTTCAAAAGAGCATCAACTTTTGCATACTCTTCTCGTTCGTGTTTTATTTCCTTTAGCATTGCTGCTACGTCTTTCATTGTTGGTCGTTCTTCGGGTAAGGAGTTGACACATAGTAAGGCGATGCCTAGTGCTTGCAACATGTCTTCTATGTCTGATTCGGGTCGGGATAGTAGGCTTTGATCGAGCACTTCTGTCCATCCTTTTCTTTGTTTTACAAAGTCCACGATGTGTAGTCCGTCTGGAGTTGTGGGGTCGATTGGTTGTTTTCCTGTTAGGACTTCTAGCATTACTACACCGTAGCTGTATACGTCGCTCTTTTCTGTGATCTTCATTGAGTATCCATATTCTAATGTATAAGAACATAAATAAAAATTAGTGCACAACAATCAAATAAGCAGTTTTAATAAGCAATCCGATCCTAAACAGTTCCTAAAACCTTCAAAGAAACTTTTAGAATCATGAAGTAAATGAAACAAATTTGTACCGGGAGCGATGTATCCATAGGAGCCCGCAATTGTATTAGAGGACCTAGCGAAATCCCCATCATCTACTAGTTTTGCGAGCCCAAAATCAGCAATGTAAGACTCGAACTCCATACCAATGAGGATGTTATTAGCCTTGATATCTCGATGAACAATTGGTGGAACACAATCATGGTGCAAATACGCGAGTCCTTCAGCAGCCCCTAACAAGATTCGGTACCTTAGTTCCCACTCCAACGAGCTTCCCATTCGTTCATGGAGTAGGCTGCCAAGACTCCCATTTGGCATGTAATCGTACATTAGCAGCCTTGTTTTCTTATTCCAACAACAACCCAAAAACCGAACAATGTTCTTGTGTCGTACTGACCCCAAAGTCTTCACTTCTGCTGAAAACGAGTCTCGTACTGCACTCTTCTCATCTTCATAAGCTCCTTGAACAGTCATTGAAGGCCAGAGCTTCTTCACAGCTATAATATCGCCATTATCCATGTCAGCACGATACACCACCCCAGAACACCCTTTTCCTATCACATTTGTATCTACTAAACACTTCAATATTCGTTCAACCGAAATGTTTAGTTTCTGGAATGGAGTGAATTGCCAAGGCCACGACTCACCCAGCTCGGATTCATCATCTCTCTTCATACCCCTTCTTGCTCTTAAGACCGCAGCCAGGCCCATTAGCATCATAGCAATTGTTAAAGTAATGAGCAATGCAAGTGCGAGTCTTAACCTCTTGGTGTTCCGTGACTTGTACTCATCTCTTCCGTTCCCTGATTCCGCGACATTGCTTAGAAAACAAGAGTCTTTCCCAAAAGAACATAACCCTCGGTTACCCTCTAAATTCCCTTGAGATAGTTGCCTGAAAAGCTTGTTGTCGGGTAAATACCCCGTAAAGTTGTTATACGAGATATTTAACGACACAAGGTTGTCAAGGTGTGAAAGCGGGCTCAAGTTTCCTTCAAGCTTGTTGTATGACATGTCAAGAATTGAAAGCTTGTTGAGTGCTGATATCTGAGCTGGGATAGGCCCGGTTAGCCCATTGCGGCTTAAATTCAACGCTATTTCAAGCGTTTGGATATTCCCTAACTCAGGCGGGATTTCGCCAGATAACTTGTTACTACTCAGATCTAGAAACTGTAGACTTGAGCAGAGTTGGAGCGATTTAGGGATCGCTCCAGAAAACTCATTCTGACATAGAATGAGTTTATTCAATGACACAAGCCGCCCCAAACTAGCCGGTATAGGACCATTAAAGTTATTCACTGATACATCCAACACTTGAAGACCCGACAATGAAGACAAAGAATCCGGTAATGACCCTTGTAACATATTGTTACTAAGATCAATCATCTCCAACTCAGTACAACTAGAAATCTCATTAGGAACCACACCCGAAAGCCTATTTCCGGACAAATCAAGAAAGTTTATACTCTTCAAACCCGCAATCTCCCTAGGTATCTCACCCGTGATCCTATTACCACCCAGTCTCAACCTCACCAAAGCCGACGAGCTCCCAATCTCTTTAGGAATCTCACCAGACAAATCATTCGATATCAGAAGCAACTTAGTCAAGTTTTGCAGCATAAACAACCCTGGAGGAATACTCCCCGTAAGCGAATTATGCGACAAATCCAATGCTTGCAAACTCCCACAATTTCCTAAACTTGTAGGAATACTTCCTTCCAACTCATTCTCCCACGCGAAAAACACTTCTAGATTGACCAAATTCCCAATCTCCACAGGAATTAAACCCGTAATTCGATTAGTATCTAGCTGCAACTGTTGCAAGTTAACCGCATTCGCAAGAACACTAGGTATAGTCCCCGAAACATTATTATTACTAATCATAAACTCTTGCAAGTTAACTAGATTACCAACTGAACTAGGTATAACACCAGATAATGAATTCAAACTAACATCAAACATTTTCAAATTAGTACAATTACCAATCTCTTCAGGGATTGAACCTACCAAATTATTTTGCCAAAGCAAGATTTTTTCGAGTTTTTTCAAATTTCCTAGCTCTCGAATAATCGAGCCCGAAATAGTATTCTCATACAAAAACAAGTTCACTAACTCAACACAATCACCTAGTTCTACTGGTAGCTCACCAGATATCATAGCAGTGTAAATAGATATAGTTTGGAGATTCTTTAGCTTACCTATTGAGCTCGGTATCGAGCCTGATATTCGCGTATCGGCTAGACCGATAAGCGTAAGGTTTCCACAGTTTCCTATCTCATCTGGGATTTTTCCTGCTAGGTCATTGTTCCCACCAGCCCGAAAAACTTCTAAATTTAGTAAGTTTCCTATTTCAGGTGGGATTTCTCCTGTGAGCCTGTTATCATAAAGGTGTAGGTTTTTCAGATTAAGGCAAGTTCCTATTTCAGGTGGGATTATTCCTGTGAGTTTATTTGAGTTCAAGATTAGGTTTTCAAGGTTTTGAAGTGTGAATATGGATGATGGAATGGGACCCACAAGGCTATTTGAGCTTAAGTCTAGTGTGACAAGATTCCGGCAAGAACCAAGGTCGCCGGAGATAACTCCGGTGATGTTGGAATCTGAAAGTACTAGGGTTTTCAAGTTGGAAAATGATGAAAGATTAGAGGGTAATGGTAGTTGTAATGGGATTGATTGGATGTTGATTTCTGTCACTAAATCTTGTGTGTCACATTTTATGTAGTCCCACTTGCATGGGTTCTTGCTATTATTAGAAAGTTGCCAACTTTTGAAAAAACCACTGTTGTCACTAGCACCATGAACCCATGTTGAAAGTAGTATTGCTTCATGGTTAGGACCACCGCCGTTGCTGCTGGCGCTGCTGCCGGTAGTAGCGCCAGCAGTTACGACGATGGAAAAAGATGTTAAGAAAAAAGTGGTTAAAAAAGTGATAAAGAGAAGGTTAAGGAGATTAATATGGGGTTTAGAGTAAGAAGATAATAGTACTAGTTTAGACATTTGCCTCAATTTGCAAACTTTTTTTCTTGGGTTTGTTGTTTCATTTGGGGTTTTGGGTTTTCTTGGGTTTGTGTAATGTGTTTGTGTGAGTGTATGTGTGTGTGTGTAAAACACTCTTCGTTTAAAAACATTGGTGTGGTGATCAAGAAATAGCACAAGTTTCATGGCGAATATGGTTTAAAAAATAATAAAATTTAAAGAAAGATTAAGGGAATACATTGAGATTTGCAAAATTAGCAGAGCTCCACCACCACCTATGTAATTTTCACAATTTGTTTAATGGTTAAATTAAGGTTTTTGATTAAGCTTGTTTTTGACTCTATCAGTAAAACACAAGACAAAGTGAGTGTAGGAGCAGTTAGGCATCAATCTCAAGTCACTGTTTTCCTTCATTACTAGTTTTATATTCATTCATCTTTTTGGTTTATTTCATTGTGTTTGACACAAGTTGTAGAAGCCTAGGTACAACTGCACAAGTGATTTAGTTAAGCATGCTAGTAAAAAACATAAATTATGAAAATGACATCATAGATGGTAGTTGAAAAGATTTATTGTACCTTGAATGAAATATCTACCATTGATTATAAAATTTGTGAGATTACAAATTTTTTTATCCAATTTGAATTTATGAACTTATATTATAAAGTTAGAAGTAAAAAATAAATTTGTGAGTTTATCAAAATATAATAAGCTCACAAACAAATCGAGTAAGTTAATACAAACAACTCCTAGTTACTTATATTTTCGCTAATCTAGAGTTTTATACTTCAAGACTAGTGACATTTTAAAAGCCGATGTGATCTAAAAAGTTTTCTTGCAACGGGAATACACTTAACTTAATAAGGTTATTGTATTTATTTATTTATTTATTTATTTTTTTAAAGTTCGACATTCTTTATCATAATTGATCATATAAACATGTTTAAATGACAAATGAATTATGGTTTGGGTATTATATACAGCTACACAAAAAATTATGTGGCACACAAAACAGTCCCTATGTTTAAAGTGGTTTAAGTAGCACAACAAAATTACAAGATAGGTGATTGATTGGTCTTGGTCCAGGTGTAAACATGGAATTGATGGGTCATGTTAAAGTTGAAACAATCTGACTCCTACCTTTTCCCCCACGGATTTAGGTTAAAGTTTAACTCCATTCAAATGTACAAATCATTATGCACGAAGTATTTTTTGTTTTAAGATATTAAATCAGCTACATAAAAGAACCTAAGGAATTAATATGTGTTTTTTTGCAAACGTGTATATATATATATGGTGGAGTTGATTTGCACACATATATTTTTATTTGTACACATCAGTGTACAAAATAGTTAAGACATGTTATAAATAATGTAAAACTGCATGATGGATGAAATAGAGTGTACCAAAATAAATAAGAGTCTGCTTGCGAATCAATTATCATATATAATAGCTCTCCTCTTGCTAACATGGGGCCGGTAAACGAGCTTAGCCGAGTTCGGACTCAAGATCGGCTCGTTTGAGAGAAACTCAAGTTCGAGCTTGTTAGGCTCGCGAGTTATTCTTAAAATATAAAGCTTGTGAAGTAATCTTAGTGCTCGAGCTTGATTCAGGTTCGGCTAGTGAGTTTCCTTGTTTTTTTTCTAAAGCCCGAGTCAGAGGTGATTCTAAAGCTTGAGTTTGGCATGGGCTTAGCTTATATTCATGAGTAATATTTATTTAATTCTACTTATTTGAAAGCTAAAGTATATAGAAAAAATTAAAATAAAATTTTGAGTCATGTATTTTAAAGAAAAAAAAGGTTTTTAATTAGATACGACATATCACCATTGTTTAATTATCTCAAAAACTATGTAACTATATACCATATATAAACATGTAAAAACTCGTTAATCTTGAGGTTGAATCATGTTTTAACGAGTTGAACTTAAGTAGCTCGCAAGTAGCTTGGTTCTTTTACCCTTCTAATGGTAACTGTTATGAGAATGGTCGTGTGTGTATATATATATATATATATATATATATATATATATATATATATATATATATATATATATATATATATATATATATATATATATATATATATATATATATATATATATATATATATATAGGGATGAGATCAAATAAAAAGAGGTTTTTCCGTAAAAAGAGTAAAAAGAATTTTTTTTTTCAAAAATTTCGCAAAAAAATATCAAAAAATTTCACAAGATCGGGTATGTTGGTGCATGAAAAAGTTGTGAAGGAAGTTTTTCTAAAAGTGGATACTTTATCCGAAAAAAAAAATTATGAAAAATATCTTTGTACATCAAATCTATTTTTTGTGCATCAAAAATTCGTTTTTGCACCCAACTTCTTTTGACTTTTTTCATCAAAATAACCTTTTGCATCAAACTAAAACAAGTTAAAAATTTTGTGCATCAAAATTTTTTTGCGCATTAAAATTCGTTTTTTGTGCATTAAAAAAAACGTATAAAAACTCAAAATTAGAAAAACTTTTTTCACAAAAGTTTTATACACCAACATANGAACGGTGGAGTCTTGCTTTTTTCGAACGTTGGGCAAAAAAGAGACGTTGGAGGGGGAAAAAAAGGGTGAGGGGTGTGTTGCCAACAAAAAATGAGTGAGGGAAGGGAAAAGTGGGGGGATGATGTGGCATAAGGGGATTGGGTGGTAGTGAGTGAAGGGAAATGGGGTGAGGGGTGTGTTGCCAACCCCCTGATAATTAACATGACTTAAATCAACTAAAAACTACTAGTATAAAGTTCGACATTCTTTATCATAATTGATCATATAAACATGTTTAAATGACGAAGTGAATTATGGTTTGGGTATTATATACAGCTACACAAAAATTTATGTGGCACACAAAACAGTCCCTATGTTTAAAGTGGTTTAAGTAGCACAACAAAATTACAAGATAAGTGATTGATTGGTCTTCGTTCAGGTGTAAACATGGAATTGATGGGTCATGTTAAAGTTGAAACATTCTGACTCCTACCTTTTCCCCCACGGATTTAGGTTAAAGTTTAACTCCATTCAAATGTACAAATCATCAAGCATGAGGTACTTTTTGTTTGAAACTATTGAACCAGCCACATAAAAGAACCTAAGGAATTAATTTGTGTTTTTTGCACACATATCTTTTTTGTTGCCCGCATTAGGGTACATATAGTTAAAACATGTTATAAATAATGTAGTTAAAACATTTTATAAATAATGTAGTCTGCTTGCAAATCAATTATCATATATAATAGCTCTCTTTGTCTTAATATGGGGCCAGTAAACGAGCTTAGCTGAGTTCGGACTCAAGATCGGCTCGTTTGAGAGAAACTCAAGTTTGAGCTTGTTAGGTTCGTGAGTTAATATAAAGCTTGTGAAGTACTCTTAGGTGTGATTCCGGTTCGGCTAGTGAGTTTCCTTTTTCCTTTTTAAAGCACGAGCAGAGGTGATTCTAAAGCTTGAGTTTGGCATAGACTTAGCTTATTCGTGAGTAATATTTATTTATTTCTACTTATTTTAAAGCTAAAGTATAAAGAAAAATTAAAATAAAATTTTGAGTCATGTATTTTAAAGGAAAAAAAAAGCCTTTTAATTTGATACGACAACATATCACAATTGTTTAATTATCTCAAAAACTATATGATTATATACCACGTCTATACGTGTAAAAACTCGTTAAGCTTGAGCTTGAATCATGTTTTAACGAGTTGAACTTAAGTAGCTCGGTTCTTTTAATTTACCCTTCTAATGGTAACTGTTATGAGAATGGTCGTGTATATATATAACTTTTACTTACTTTTCTTAACTTTAAATTAAACAAATCGTTCAACACATCACATGATTCCTAACCTACTTCACACGTCAATTGCATGTTGTACATTCTTGAATCATTTGCTACCGATATCGTAGTATATGATGTGTCTATAAAGAATAAAGTATATGATAATATACCAACAACAACTTCACCTTTACAAAGACATTATATCCGTATTATACTATATAAAATTATATAATTTTCACAAATGAAAGTGACAAATGAAACATTGTCCACCATTTCCTTAAAATGAGCATGTCCTTTGATTCTTGATCCCACCCAAAATTATATATGACAAGACATGTCCATAGTCAAGTTGATGGAATTCTAAAAAGTGAGTGACGAGGGGATCTTTGAATCTGCTTATTTAAATTGATTCTAATAGTATACTACATTATAGAATTCACGTACGTACATAGGAGTCGGGTGTATCACGAGTCACACACAAGTTTAGGTCACAAAGTGTATTTTTTTTTATTTTTTTTTTATATATATATAAAAAAAATGTCTTTTCCGGACATATGCGACCCCCGATTTTACTTAATAAATTCTTTATCGGACAACTTTAGTACTCATAATTATTAAAAAATAAATAAAAATGTACAACACCTTCTTAAAAATCTTAGATCCGTCCCTGACATACAATATAATTTTTTTAGGATTAAGCATCGGTGACTCACGATATTGTCAAGTGCATGTCATTCACTAGAAATTTCTAAAAAAGAAGTCCAAAACATACCTAGTCAAGATGCAAACATGTTGATCGGAACTTACAACAACAATAACAACAATACTTAATCTCGTATAAACAAAGTATGAGAGAGATGAAATGTAAATATGTCATACCTTTATACTAAGATATACCTAAGAGCTAAGGGTAGGGAAAATACTTTCATAAAGACTCGAACATGAGCTCAAACATGATTAGAGATTGAAAATATCTAATAAGAGTATATGGTATAAGTGATGCGTAGCTTGAAACGTATGCACACAAACATACTGTCATACCTTTATACTAAGATATACCCAAGGGCTAAGGGCAGGGAAAATACTTTCATAAAGACTCGAACATGAGCTCAAACATGATTAGAGATTGAAAATATCTAATAAGGGTAGGGAAAATACTTTCATAAAGATTTGGAACTCTTAGTCGAGCTGATGGCGATATCTGTTTTTTGTTCGAGCCCAGAACACAAACACGTTACTAGTTTTTCAAGACATGTAATCGCGTGTTTTTTGAAAATTATCGGCTCGTGTATCTACTCATGAGTTGAAAATGCTATCTCCTCTAGATATTCATATATCATTTTTTTACTCAAACGTGTATTCATTAAGTTCAACTCAAATTTCATGATGTAATTTCTGATCATTTACAGTAAGACTTGTAGCAAATAGTGTACAATTTTACATGGTTAAAATAAGTAAAAAGACCAAAATCTTATGAGTGAAAATCCTGAATTTGAGGCCACCCCACGTGAGCAATTAAATTCCACGACAATCTTTCTAAACAACTATTTTGTTCAAGTTTCCACTAGAGTATGAGTTCAACGTAGGACCATATATACAAATATTTTTTAAAGTGTACTGTAACAATGTAAATTATTTACCTAAACAAATTATAAAAACAAAATGCCCTACTGTGTGCCATTCTGCTAGTGGCACGGCATGACATCTACGGACCTACATGAATGCCGGGTGTAACTGTAGCGCGGGTTTTACCCGATTTTAAGTTTAAAAGAAACACATAAATTTACATATCCCTCGATACAAATTATTAACCTAAAAATTGTCGAATGTTTGATTTAAACTTGAGACACTAAAGAACTTTCAACTATTGTCATTAAGCTACATTTTTGAGGTTATACGTGAATCTTTACTTTATATTATATGTGTAATGTGTCATATTATTTTTGTAGTGATTTTGCTCTCGAAACCTATTAGAGATGATATTTACCTGTAAATCTATTCTCAAATTTACTTTCTTAACATGGTTATGAAAATTCACGAGAAGCAATTGGACGTATTGAACGCCCCAATTGCCATTTAGCTAATAAAATGGTGGATAAGTTTTGCAAGCGGTACTTCCTGGTATTGTATTTGAAACAATTGCTCCCATTCCTTGTGATATTTTCCTCAAATGCTCTCGAATTTATCTCCAATTTTTTTAAGTAGTAACCTATCTATATTCCAATTTTCATAAATTTACTATTAACAACCATGTTCAATTTTACCTCTCTAAATATACCTTAACTTTATTTCTGCTAAAGTTTGTATACCTTGATTAATTTTAGCCTTTAATATTAACCAAATTAAACGGATTTACATACATCCCCATATATACATCAATATTTATGTATTTCCTCAAACACAAGTTTATATCAATTTGTTCCATCGCAACGCGAGAACAATATAAACTTGTTAATGTCAAATGACGTAGTGACAATACACCTAATTTTCTTATAAGAGATCCAAGTTTTCAAGTTCAGTTAGTGCAAATTATGGATGTCTAATAAAAAGATCACAACGGTCACGATAATATCTCGGTTAAACCGTATACATATGAGTAAATTTTACACCTTGTGCTCTTAAATAACAAAACATTTTACTGTAATGCGAGACGAATAACTCCAAAACACCTTGTGCTCTTATCCGTTTAATTAACATATCATTAGTCAAGAAAGTGGTTTGTTAATAATACAATACTATAAAATGGTGGGGCTAGAATTGAAAAGGAGAAAAGGCAACGGCTGAGCACGACAAAGCATAGCCCGTATTTAAAGGGTCGTCTTCTCGTAAATCTAAACACACCCCCATTTCCATTCTTTAATTATTCGTTTAGCATTTTCATCGTTTTTTATTAACAAAACATTTCAACTAAAGATATCGAAGGAAAAAATTCACCAAAGTACGTTTGTAAAATAGTTAACAAAACGTGACTCGACTTAGACTCGACTCAACTCGATTCTATCGATATTAGAACGGTCATTAAAGTTTCTTATTTTTGGTTGTAAGCAAAAACGATAACCGTACATAATCTGATTGGAGCGGAATATGTGATATATGTAGTCTTTAATCGGTGAAACTTTTACCCGAGATGGTTATTGATGCTTCATTCTTTAAATACGAAGAAAATGCTAATTTGTATACTATTATTAGTGATGGTCTAAACTAGTAAAACTAAAATTTAAAATAAAAATAAAAATAAAAATAAAATCAGGTTATAAAAGTATGTAGTTGTTAAAACTTGAGACAAACCTTGGTGTGTTTTGTGCGATTGTTGATGTTTTTTCTTTTCAACGTGTCCCATATTTTTTGGTTGTATAAACTATAAAGCGTCTTTAAATTCAATTGTTTTTTAATGATATAAAATTTTCAACAATTGTAGATTATTTGGCTTTTGAAAATAAAATACCGTTAATCATTTTATTTTGTTGCACTTAAATAATTTATTAGCAACAAAAACATGTTGTGTATCATTTGAAAAGTTTAGTTTTGATTTTTCCAGACAAAATAAAATAATCAGATGTTAAAACTTAAAACAAATTATGTTTACGTAAATTAAAAAAAAAAAAAAAAAAAAAAAAAAAAAAAAAAAAAAAAAAAAAAAAAAAAAAAAAAA
>LBNU01024022.1:27835-51109 GCA_014162995.1 Artemisia annua
AAAAAAAAAATACCCGTTAAGGACCGTTGCCCCCCAAAAAGCAATCCCAACGTCTCTTTTTCTCCTTCCCAACGGCTCTTTTCTTCCCCACACCGCTCGGTAAACTTTCCCTAACGGTGAACACCGCTGGGCTCACCGCAAGGGCGGCGGCGGTGTTCCCGTTCGGTAAAAGTCACCCCGCATGTCTCCCCGAAGGTGCTGCCAAGCCCCTAAATATGAGAGATGTAACATATGTTTTTTATTTTGTCGGTAAAGGATTTAACTTTAATATGGAATAGGAAAATTATTCAAGTACCTAAAGGTGTGTCTAAAAACATGTCTAGGAAAGCATATTTCGTTACATTTTAATCCAATTTTTAGATCAAAATCTTATAACATATAAAATTCAAGTTTTACTGGGCAAGTCATGGTGTATAGTATCCATACATTTTAAATAAAAAACCACAATTCTATCATTTTATCGAGATGACGTTCTTTTAATTAATTGCTACGTTGATATTTGGCCTACCCGTATATAAAATCATGGCTTCGTCACTGCCCATAAAATCAATATTCAGGTGGAGCTCGTTACTAACATGCTTTTGTCAGTATATCTATTGATCAGATAGACATAAAATCAATATTCAGGTGTTCTCCTTTAGAATAAATGAAACGACAGACTATTTGTTTGTTTTCTCTAGATTTTACACTAGTATTGAGTCGTGTTATCTTGAGGTCACAAACACTTTGTTTTGTTGGATATAGAATCGTAGTAGAGTAAACCGAAATTGACACGAGCCTGCTGTGAATCATATTATTTTCAGCATACCGATCATTTGCTACATGTAAACTCTTGTTTTGTTATTCTGGTTGATGTTTGTGCGAGTTGTATACATATATCTTTTCGCTAAAGACTTTTATTATTACTGCAATATGATATATTTGTTGCTTCGAAAAAAAGTTATCAAAACTCAAGAAGCATCAAGAACAAAATCACGTGTTAAGAATTTAAGTTTGTTGCGATTTGTGAATAGGCCTTTTGCTAGCCTGTTGCATTAAACTGTAATGAAAAGTGGTTATAGCATAGTACTCCTAGTTGTTGTATAGAGGTGGCGAATGGTAATGATAGGGGCCAACAATTACATGGCTAAATTGAATACAACGCTTTTAAGCTCAAAATAAATAGTTTTTAAGCCGAACTAGTTTTTATTTTAAGAGTTGTCTCATATCTTAGTCATCTAAATAAGTTTGAATACTACCTTGTGCGTGTCTTAATTAACTAGGTAACATGTCACTGCAGATTGAATATGGCATTGTGCAGTAGGTGTTAGGTAGGTTCTCATGTATTGGTGAAACGTTTAAATACACCACGACAAAACAGGTTTCTTTAAAAATGATAATTGCTAAATTTTAAAATTTAAGTACTATTGACATTATCACATTTTGTAAAAAGTTTCTAATTAATGGTCTCTATTATTTGATTAAAAAACTAAAAAAAATAAATAAATAAAAAAAATAAAAAAATAAAGCCTGTAAATGATGGTAAAATATAAACAATTGTAGTAACTATTACCTTAGAGCAGACCGGCAAAAATGTACTATGTATTACGTTACATTACATGTGAAGTATCCAACTTTTGTTATTCTCAACTAAATTTCAAAGTCGACTTTTCTACGCAACACAAGGTTTTTTGAGTTTTTGAAAGTTGTTACCTGTCATATTATAGTTGAAATGGTAAATTAAACCGATATATCATTTTAGTTGGACATTTAAAAGTTATTTCAATTAAAGTTATGTCTAATAACCTCTTTCGAAAAATAAAAGGAACTTAAACTGCCTTTTCTAAGAGAAAATATACTATAAAAAGTCAAGAATTTATACTTATTTCCAGGTTCAAAGTCAGCATCATGTTTTGAATTTTTAAGTTTTACAAATCGGCAACCATGAACCTAAAAATCATAGTATTGTTATTTACATGTATGTTGCTTATTCACTTCATGTTTTATTTAAAAATGTACACACACTGCATGTTTTTTTTAATGAATATACACTTACATGTTGACTCTTGCATTTCTGTACACAATTTATTTGTTCATTATAGAGTTTAAAAACGGTTATATAGTCCACAGCAATTCAGTTGTGGTGTAAATGATATTTTGAATAGAAATGGCGAACCCTTATAATTGTTGTATTGTGCGATGAATTTATGGTGGGATACTGGGATCGTACACTTATGACAATGAGTCACACAACTAATAGCCAAATAATAGAGAACGGAAAACACCACAACACACAATTACGCACCAACTTGTATATTTGATAAAATCAACTCAAATGATATTTAATGAAAATGAAAAGATAAAAAACATGATTTATTTAACAAAAAAAGCTTGAAGATTGGTTCATGAGAGAATTGAAGCGTAGAACTTCATATTAGATTGTACACTCCACTTATCAAATGAACCACTCTCCCTACATGATTTATCACTTCTTTCATCATAGTTAACATATAACTATTGTATCGTATGAATTAATATACCGTGGCTCCTGCATAGTCCAACAAGACCCATAGCCTTTTTTTTTTTTTTTTTTTTTTTTTGAACAGCAGAAATTTTTTTAAAAGAGGGCAAGCAAAAAAGCTAAAACCCAAAAATAAAAACAACTATTGTAAAGGGCACATCAACCAACAGGGCCGTCTCGTGAATTTCGAGGGCCCTGTGCCATAATTGTAAAAGCGGCCCTTTGAAAAAAAATTAAAGTTATTCGATGCTTTTTCTCGTTACACTTCTTGTCAAGACCATTTATATACGTAGTTTTTGTCATAAAAAGTTAAAAACCAATTTAACATGTACACAGGTGTATCTAAATTTACCATTAGAAATTAAGTTTTGTTTTGTTTTTGTTTTTTTTTCTTTAATCCAAAGTAAAGTCTGGGACGAAGGAATAGCAGAATACGCAAATAATAAAATCATTTATCCCACATCGCTGCCATTATAAAACTTGATGTTTCTTTGCACTTCTAAATTATGGAAATATCCTGTTGGCAACTTTTAATGGACAGTTTCCAAACCATAATTAACTACAAGTAGTATTTAACTATTTATATATGCTGAGGATTACAAAATTGAGGCCCATTAAAATTTTGGGCCCTGCGCAGTTGGGCAGCCTGCACAGGGTGATATCCGGCCCTGTCAACCAAGCATTCCAAGAGACATTAACCTTGGAAGCCCGATAATTCAACCAATTAAAAGAAAACATAACAGTCATATCAAAGATATCACTTCTACGAATCGGTTTGTTGTTAAACAAAACCGAGTTTCTATGACGCCACAAAATCCACAATGAAGCATAAGCGATGGACTCTAAACATCTTCTCCGATTTCGAGAGTTTGGATTAGAATCCACCCAAACAAACAAATCGGCTATAGAAGTTACAGAAGGCCAAGCAAATTCACACCAACGAGCAATNTTTGTTGTTAAACAAAACCGAGTTTCTATGACGCCACAAAATCCACAATGAAGCATAAGCGATGGACTCTAAACATCTTCTCCGATTTCGAGAGTTTGGATTAGAATCCACCCAAACAAACAAATCGGCTATAGAAGTTACAGAAGGCCAAGCAAATTCACAACAACGAGCAATTTTCAACCTAACCTCTTGAGCCAGGTTGTATGAGTGTACTTCCTTTGTTAGTGCCTATTGCTTAAAATAAGCGTTCATTTAGCATCTAGGAGAATATTTGTGAATAAACTCAGTAAGCTCTATTTATATGACTAATCAAGTTCTTGTTTCGGAAACTTCAATTGTTTGGCTTAGGTGAATAGGACTCAACTGAGTGTATGAGATGGTTTAGCTTCTTTTGCCTTTTTCACTCGATGATTGGACTGTTGGGTTAGCTAACAAAAATACTTTGTAAACTATTCAAAATCCAGCTTCTTAAAAGAAAACCGAAAAACTAAAATTGTTGGCCATTCTTGCGTGACTGATCGAGTTAGCCTCTGGGAACATATGCCTTTGCTAGGGCCGGGTATCTATCTGACACGAAAGATAAAAAATATTTGTACATTCTGGTCTATAACACTTCATATTTTAACTAATGCAAATTGAAGGATAATTTGCACGTACGCCTGGGGTTAGGTAAGTTCAGGTGGATTACTGAAATGTTTCTATTATCTATTACTTATTCTAAAAAGAGAAGTGATCGAGAGACCTAAAATTCATTCCTAATCTTATGCCTAAATGTATGTGGCAATAATTCATTGGTTGCACTAACCGGGCTCACTTAGTTACTAATCAATAAGTTAATGACACATAAGTTAGGCACAAAATTAGGCATGAATTTTAGGTCTCCCAATCTTTTTCCTTCTAAAAATTCTCTAGGTTAACAATTAAATTGAGAATGATGGTATAGTTACGGTTTTGTTATATTATATAGATAGATAAAAGATTCCTAAATACTTAGTTATATAAACATGTCGACAATCTTTGTAAATAAAAAGTTTCGATTACTCATTTTTTATTGACAAAAGATAAAAAGTCAAGAATTTTATATATATTCTGGGTCCATGGGTCTTTGAAATTTTTAGTTGTATAATCAACTTCATAAACACATGTATCGCATAACATAGTAATATTCTAGACATGCATGTTTCTCATTCACTATAGTATATAAACAAGAAATATTACACCTCTTTAACCTATGTGGGATGTAATTATTTGACCTTCTTAGGCAAAAGTTTAAATATAGTAGTATAGTACTAGTAATACTTATTAAGGGATGACACAATTATAGTGATTTAATACGGATTTACACTATCTTCATTCTTTTTTGTTTGGTTGTGGTTGAGTTAAAAATTGGTGATAAGGCAACTTATTTTGTGTTTCTTGAACTACATGCCACGAAGTTGTTGGTAATTGATGTAAACTAATGTTTGTGTCTAAATTGGACGAGAAATTAAACTCACTCGGTATTTATGTCACTTTTAGTCAAATTTTGTTATTGTTTATGAACATTGTTTGTCCCATGTATCCAGTGGCGGAGATAAAGGGGGTCCGGGGGTCACGTGACCCTCGCGAAAAAATTGTAATGTAAATTTTCAAAAATTTTCGGCTATTTTTGTAATTTGCCCCCTCAACAGACCAATTTTTAGTGTAGTTTCTAAAAATTATCATATTTTGCCCCCTCGACAAAAAAGTTCTGGCTCCGCCCCTGTATGTATCATAAGTTAAGTACAACTCTATAGTAATATTTCACAAAGTATAGATTTAATCTAGTCCATATTTATTAAAGGTCGTGTAAAATAATTTGATATTGCGACCTTTATAGAGTCCATGATAATTCATTTTTGGTGACAGTGGTGTAAATGAAATGCAAAATCGAAACTGCGACCCTACATATTAATTGTTGTATTGTGCGAGTGAACATACCAAGACTCCTACAAAGTATTGCAAGATCCATAATCATTCATCTTTGTGGTAATGTACTATTATAATACCCTCTTTTTTTTTTCTACTTTTTTTTTTTTTTTTTTTTTTTCTGACAACTGAATTTTTCTGCAAGTTGTTTAGTTATAAAAAATAAATATGAATTCTGTTTCTTGCTTCATCTCTAGAAATGCAGGCAATCAAAAGTCCAAGAGGGTATCCTAGTCACATGGATGGCAATCGATCTCGATCAGTTTGAATGAAACTTTGTGAATGATTTATGGAACAAGCTTGGATGTGCTCCATAGCGACTTTACACGAAGGTCCACGCCTTAATTCATTTTTTAGAGTACATACGTGTATTATTGTTAGTACAAGTAAATATTTTATTTGGATAAAAGTCTTTAGTTATTTAAAGATGAATGTTCAAAAATATAAACAAGAATAATATTAATGAATAAACTCAAAACGAATCTCTTTGTCAATGGTGAAATTTGGTCTTCTTTGGGAAAACAAATACTAAAAATAAAAGTCAAGAAAAATAAAAGTCAAGAAAGCATATTCATTTTCCGATACATGAGTCGTTTCGAGTTTGGAAATTTTGATTTTATAATCAACTTCAACAACACATGTATCTGAAAACATAGTAATTCTCTAGACGTACGTGATCATCATTCTCTATGCTATATAAACAAGAAATATTTTACTTCTTCAAACTATGTGGGATATAAGGTAGTTGATCAAATGACTTTATCAAATGCATGATAAGTTACATACCTACATTATGACTCATGTTACATATTATCTCTGGGGAGAATTTAAAAGCTTGTTGCCCACATCGTCCGCACTCCGGCTAATAAACAGCTCAAATGGGATTAAAGAAAATAAGCTTGATTACGCATAGAATTAGATTTGACAATGTATTAGATTCGACAATGTAATTATGAAAAGAAGTAAAAGAAAACACGAGAGGCAAATGATGGGAAACATATGATTTAACGTATTTAAGTATTTTGTAAGAAAATGAGTGACTTAGTTATTGTTCATGTCAGTGTTGAAATTGAGATATTTTTTTATAAATCATCATCTCACGTTTACAAAAAACAAATCAACTTCACCATAAAATGTGTTTTCTTTCGTTCCCTAAATAGACATTGTAAGAAAATTCAGATGAATATGACACTTTCGTAACTTGTAGTGATAATGATTATAAAATCCAATGAGTTAACAACAAGGCACCACTGGTCTAGTGGTAGAATTGTACCTCTACCACGATACTGACTTGGGTTCTGATGATAAGCCTTTGCATTGGTTGTGTCCATTGCACTTCTTCTCTTATATGAGATGAAATCAAGGCAATTCTGAGCTTCATTTTTTTCTTTCCTAATGATTATATTTGAAATCGCAAATTGCGTATGACTTCAGTTACAAGGTTCGTGTTCTTTTTCTCACTATTATCAGACATGTAGCATCGCCCAGGCGACCCAAGTATGTATAGAGAAATCTGAACATATTAGGATTTAGATTTTAGGGTACTATACAATGTTAATGGGTTACATAAAAGAATAAGTGATCCATCAAGTATTTATGAACTTAAAGTGAAGCTGACTGAATGATGAAACAAAATTAACTACAACCTATATATAGAAAGGTTACGAGGGTGATCCAGGGATGTTGTGTGGTTTATGATTAACAAATACTTTTTTTTTTTTTTTTTTTTTTTTTTTTNAAAAAAGTGGTGCATGCTCCAAACTTTTTAATTACAAAAAATGTCCATATCTTTATTCAACTAAACATTTAGTAATCTTCTGTGTATATCCAATAGATGTTAATGTTATTTTCCATCTTTAAAAGTTTGATCGATTTACCTCAACTTACCTAGCTATATTGATTCTGTTGTATGTAACATGTTACAAAAATGTATTAAGGCATGGCCCTCCATGTAACGTCTTTGTTGAGCACAAATGAGTTTGGCCCTTTAAGCTCTTACCATTGTACAGTTCAATCATGTGCAAAGTACCATATGACTAAGATATGAGGCAACTATGGTAAAACATTGGTGATTTGAGCCCTCTTTGTTGCCTACACTTCTAGTGAAGGTATCAAGAGACAAAGGCACAACTTTGTCCTACTAGCTAGTGTACAATGCAATCACTCACAAGGTAGTAACGAACCTGAGTGACCAGAATTATCCATCATGAATAGATGTGTCATCCTTGCTAGTCTTGCAAAAATTAACGTGGATTTTGCACCATCCTGTATTTGCAACAATCAGTTTTTGAACCCAAAATGAAAAGTGAGAAAAACACAACCACAAACTCCGATCTACTCCGTAGTATCTTGTTTAGAAGTACAATATGATTAAACCATTGTACTGGTTCCTCAATAACTTCAGGGGCATATCACTTATTCAAGAAACACAAAACAAGTTGCATTATAGCTTATTGCCACCACCACCAAACAAAAAAGAATGATAATGGCACTATTATCTAAGTGGCTTTAAAGTACAAACACCGTATAAGTATATAACGAACAGTCGAAAAGATAAATGTTAGTATATAGAATGCAAGAGTCAACATGTAGATATGTCCATTATTTGATCAAAACCTTTCAAACTTTACATCCCACATAGGTTAAAGTAGTAAAATATTTCTTGTTTATATGGTATAGAGAATGACAATCACACATGTCCAGAATGCTACTATCTTTTCAGATACATGTGCTGGTGAAGTTGATTATAAAGTTAAAAATGTCAAACTTATGAGTTTCATGTCTTTGAAAAAATTATACATTCTTGACTTTTTGTCCCTTAAAAACATAGGTAATCTAAATTTTTTTATTTACAAAGATTGTCCATATGTTTATATAACTAATTATAAACAAAACCGTAATTATACCTAAAGAAGCTACACAGTCATCTCAACCAACAACCAAAGGAGATGCTGCAGTCAACTCTACAAGAAGATATAGCCCTCACATGATGCAAATTCTACACTGGAAGAGCTTGACACAATGTAACTTAATGTAACAGAACATGTATAGTTGTACAGTACAAGTAGTATAGCTAGTTGACTTTCATATTTGACTTTACTTTGTATAAATACTCTTCTGTAACTACTTTTTCATTCTAATGAAGAATCACAATTTCATTCATTTCATTCACTCTATCTTGTTTTCAATATGGTATCAGAGACCAATAGCTCCGGCCATCATCTAACAAATTCCGGCCACCTTTCACCCACCTAACAAACTTTGACCACCGTGTAACAAACTTTGACCACCATTCAACCACCATCAAACCACCACACATCACTGAATATCCACCAAATTCACTCAAATTCACCATCAAATTCATCTCATAATCATCTTAATCATCAAAACATCACTGAAATTCATCAAAACACAGCCAAACCATCAAAATTCATATCAAAATCATCATAACAGACTTTCCCTCCAAAAACCCCTAACTAACTTTCTTGATTACTTTCTGCCATTAAAACCACCACAGTCATCATGACAACCATTCCAAACTTGAATGACCAAAGAAACACCACGATGCCACAACTAAACACAGATGATATCAACTCCATTCATCATCCTCTCTATTTTCACCAAAATGACCATCCTGGTCTTGTTCTAATCTCCAAGAAACTATCAGGATCAGAGAATTATAGCAGTTGGAGACGTTCAATGATGATAGCATTGAATGCTAGGAACAAATTGAAGCTAATCACTGGAGAATTTGAAGAACCTTCATCAACATCACCACTGAGGTCATTGTGGGAAAGAGCGAATGATATGGTAATTTCTTGGATTCTAAATACAGTTTCAGAGCAAATTGGTAACAATCTTAGTTTTGTGAATTCTGCAAGTGCTTTGTGGAAAGAATTAAGTGAACACTATTCACAATTGGATGGCCATAGGATTTATCAAGTTTCCAATGAGATAATTCAGTTGAAGCAACTAAATACTCCAATTGAATTGTATTATCACAAACTCAAAGGATTTTGGGATGAGTTAGATGCTTTAGAAGCCCCATATGCCTGTACATGTAAGTGTGACTGTGAGAATGGTAGAACCAATGGAGAGAGAGAACAAAGGAAGAGACTCATTCAGTTTCTTATGGGCTTAGATGACAGTTATACCAACATTAGAGGCCAAATACTCCTGATGCAGCCCTTACCACAAGTCTCCAAAGCTTACAGTATGTTGAGACAGGAAGAGAAACAAAGAGACATTCCAAAATCCAACCCCTTATCAGTCCCAACAGCTCTCAATACCTACAACACAAACAGGTCAAACCAATACTCAAAGTCAAACACATCCAATTCAACTGGCCAATCTTCTAGTGGCTACAAGAAACCACCATTCAGGAAAGGTATAACATGTACTAATTGCAAGAAGGAAGGACACTATGGCAATGAATGCTACAGACTAGTTGGATTCCCTCCTGGCCACCCTCTACATGGGAAATTTACACCTCCATCTCAAAGGCAACAACAATACAAAGGGTCTGTGAATGCAGCTGTGGGGGGTGAAGAACTTGAGCAAGAGAATCAGTCAACTCCTCTCAATATGGCTAGTACTTCAGGCAATTCCACTGACCCATATGTGTTCACAAGAATGGATCAGCTTCAGAACCAGTTGAATCAAGTTCTCTTGATGATGCAAACTCAGAATCAAAGGGAATTTACTGCTACAAATCTCCCTCATATGGCAGGTATAAAATACATTTTCATTGCTTCATTTTCATCTGGTATTAAGGAAATATGGGTTATTGATAGTGGGGCTACTGATCACATCTGTACTAACCTTACCTTAATGACTAACATCCAACACTGCAAACATCCAATCATTGTACACTTACCAAATGGGCACACAACACCTGTCACAATCACTGGCACAGTCCAAGTAACACCAAACCTTATTCTCACAGGGGTATTCTACATACCATCATTCACCTACAATCTAATTTCCATAAGCAGAGTCACTAATTCCACACACTCATCAGTCATTTTCACTCACAATCATTGCATCTTTCAGGGCCATGATGGCTCCAAGACAGCTGGATCACTACATGGTGGACTTTACACACTCACCACACCCTCACCTTCAAAGTCTGGCATCTCTACTTCTTTACCTACTTCAACAATTCTTACAAACAACAGCTCAGCTCATCTCTGGCATGCAAGACTTGGACACTCCTCCTTTCAAGTTTTGAAGAAAATCAAGTCTATTTCTCCTGTTTTTCATTGTAATATAGAATCAAAATGTACAATATGTCCTTTAGCCAAACATCACTTGCTTCCATTTCCAAACAGCACTTCTCATACTGACAGAATGTTTTCTCTTGTACATATTGATGTATGGGGTCCCTATAAACACCCAACTCTCAATAAATGCAAATATTTTCTAACCATGGTGGATGATTACTCTAGAGCAACATGGACTTATTTCATTCCCACTAAACAGCATGTATACACAACCTTTCAAATATTCAATTCTTATGTGAATACACAGTTTAACACCAAAATTCAAACCATCAGAAGTGATAATGGCACTGAATTCATAAACCAATCCTTTCTCAACTTCACTCAAACACAAGGCATAGTCCATCAAACCTCATGTCCATATACTCCCCAACAGAATGCCAGGGTTGAAAGGAAACACAGACAACTTCTAGAGATGGCCAGATCAATTTATTTCCAAGCAAAATTCCCAATTCACTTATGGGGATACTGCATCTTAGCCTCCACCTATCTCATAAACAGACTTCCTTCCAAAATTTTACATCACAAGAGTCCATATGAGATGCTGTATCATAAACCTCCAAACCTTGAACATCTCAGGATCATTGGATGTAGAACACATGTTTACACTCACACCCATGACAAATTTGAGCCCAAATCCACTCCCACTGTACTGGTTGGATACCCACAAAACCAGAAAGGACACATACTATATGATCCTAAAACACAAAAGACCATCATCAGTAGAAATGTCATCTTTGATGAAACAGTTTTCCCTTTTCATTCACTACACATCAACACAACTCATGATCCATTCACTTCACCATTACAGTATTCAACTATACATCCACCAAATCCTATACCATCACCAACATCTTCACAACATTCATCACCATCTACTTCTGCTCCAATCACACCATCCATTTCTATACCAAACACCCCTGTTTTAGCTGTCTCACCACCACATGATGCAAATTCACCAACACCATCCACACATACATCTGAACCTGACAATACACATCATACTCCTTCACCAACACCATCTATACCTACACCATCATCTGAACCTGACAACACAACCACCTCACAATCACACCAATCACAAAATATACCACCACCTTTACCTACCAGAACCTCAACAAGGACCAAAACTGTACCCAATAAACTCAAAGATTTTCAATACACACTACCACCATCCCTAATCAACCTCACAAAGAGCAAACATCACCACTCCAAATACATTAACTACTCTAATTTAACTCCCACAACACTTAGCAGAATCCTAAGTACAGGTGTTATTAGTGAACCACAATCATATGCCCAGGCTTCCAAACACCAAACATGGAGATCAGCAATGGACAAAGAACTTCAAGCCTTGGAACATAACAACACATGGACTCTCACTCTACTTCCTCCTGGCAAGATACCAATTGGATGCAAATGGGTCTATAAAATCAAACTTCATGCTAATGGAACTGTTGAGAGGTACAAGGCAAGATTAGTTGCAAAAGGTTTCAACCAACAAGAAGGGGTAGATTACACTGAGACATTTGCACCAGTTGCCAAAATGGCAACTGTGAGGGCATTACTGGCTATTGCAGTCCATCATGGTTGGTCCATACAACAACTAGATGTCAACAATGCCTTTCTCCATGGAGATTTGAATGAGGAGGTATACATGACTGTTCCACCAGGCTACTCTAAGACATTACCACCCAACACTGTTTGCAAGCTAACCAAATCCCTATATGGCTTGAAACAAGCAAACAGACAGTGGTTTGAGAAATTATCAACATTTCTTACTCAACTTGGTTTCAAACAAAGTTATGTTGATACTTCTCTTTTCACCATCAATCATCAAGGCTCTCTCATAGCACTACTAGTATATGTTGATGACATCCTTATCACAGGGAAGGATACTCAATTCATCCAACAGGTCAAGACTCAACTTCACAACACTTTCAGTATCAAAGACTTAGGGTCTATTCATTATTATTTGGGTATAGAGATTCTAAGAAACAACACAGGATTGGCAATGAGTCAGAGAAAATATGCTTTGGATTTACTCAAATTTGCAGACTCCCTTGACCTCAAACCTGTAGCTACACCCATGGACCCTATCCTCAAGCTTAATGACACTGATGGTGAACTTCTTTCAGATCCTTCTTACTACAGGGCAATTGTAGGCAAACTAATCTACCTCACAATCACAAGACCTGATCTTTCTTTTGCTGCCCAAGCATTGAGCCAATACTCTCATAGTCCAAGAACCACTCACTTTGCTGCACTACAAAGGGTTCTTAGATATCTTAAACTCTGTCCAGGCCAAGGCATCTTCTTTCCAGCTCAAAACAACATGGAGCTTACTACTTACTGTGATAGTGATTGGGCAAGTTGTGCCACCACAAGGAGATCAGTTTCAGGTCATGTAATATTCCTAGGAAGCTGTCCCATTTCATGGCAATCTAAGAAACAATCAGTTGTTTCAAGATCATCAACTGAAGCTGAATACAGATCTCTAGCAGACAGCAGTTGTGAAATCTCATGGGTCAAATGTCTTCTCAATGACCTAGGAATGAAAGTATCTACTCCTACAGTGGTTATGTGTGATAATTCATCCACTATTGCTCTAGCCAACAATCCAGTTCAACATGCTAGAACAAAGCATATTGAAATAGATTGTCACTTTGTCAGAGACAAGATCAGAAGTGGACAAATTAAACCCATCTTTGTTCCATCACAAGCTCAAGTTGCAGATATTCTGACAAAAGGTCTCAGCAAATTCTTACATTACAAGTGTCTTTCCAAGTTGAGCATCTGTGATCCTTACACAGTGCCAACTTGTGGGGGGGATAAAGAAGCTACACAGTCATCTCAACCAACAACCAAAGGAGATGCTGCAGTCAACTCTACAAGAAGATATAGCCCTCACATGATGCAAATTCTACACTGGAAGAGCTTGACACAATGTAACTTAATGTAACAGAACATGTATAGTTGTACAGTACAAGTAGTATAGCTAGTTGACTTTCATATTTGACTTTACTTTGTATAAATACTCTTCTGTAACTACTTTTTCATTCTAATGAAGAATCACAATTTCATTCATTTCATTCACTCTATCTTGTTTTCAATAATACCATCATTCTCAATTTAACTGCTAACTAGAGATTTTCTAGAATACAAGATGATGTCATCAGTAGGAACTTGTCACCGATCCACCTGAACTTACGTAACCTTTACCGAATTAATTATGAAGGTGTGGCTCTCCATGTAAGGTAGGCTCTTCAACTCAATTATGCAAGAGGTACCATTCAAACCGATCTAGACGTGTGACTAAGAAATGAGGCAACTCTATACAACACGCGTGTTCCGAGCCCTTCTTGGTTGCCAATATTTCTTGAGAAGATATGAACAGACGGTGGCAATTTTCTCCTACCAATGTAATTAAATATCAATTACAATGTGCCCTAACAAAAGACTCACCATACACACACGAGTTTTTAGTCATGTTCACCTAAACCAAACTATTGAAGTTTCCAAAAGGATAACTTGATGAGTCACATAAAAATAGCCTATTGATTTTATTCACAAATGTTCGCCTAGATGCTAAATGAATGCTTATATTAATAAGCAACAACAAAGGAAGTGATATACAACATCAAAAAGATGAAGCTATGGGTCTTGCTGGACTATGCAGGAGCCACAGTATATTCACTCATACGATACAAAGTATTTGTCTTGCAATTGTTTGGCAAGTAGTGTAATCTAAACCCAAGGTCTACTAATTCTCTATGCGTTGTATTTAAGTGGATCATGTTTTTTATCTTTTCATTTCATTAAGTATCATTTGAGTAGTTTTTATTAAATATACAAGTTGTGTGTGTTGTGTTGTTTTGCATTTTCTCTATTATTTGGCTATTCGTTTTCTGATTCATTGCCGTGAGTACACGATTGCACCATATATTTATCGCACAGCACAACAATTATATAGGTCCCCATTTCTGTTCAAAATTTCATTTACACCATAAATGAATTGTTGCGGATTATATAACCGTTTTTAAACTCTATAATGAACCAATAAATGGTGTAAAGAAATGCAAGAGTCAACACGTAGGTATGTACATCTTTTAATAAACTTTGCGTCCCACATAGACTAAAGAAGGGAAATCTTTATTGTTTATAGACTATAGTGAATGGGCAACATATATGTCAAATTGTCAATATGAATACTGTGTTTTCAGGTACATGGTTGCCCTTGGAGTTGATTGCAAAAACCGTAAAGAATCAAAACTCCTTGGCGATTTGAATACTTGAAATAAGTATAAGTTCTTGACTTTTTATTTTCACCTTGCAGATTTACAATTGACTATTTGTATGTTTTTGTGTTATAACAAACTAGTTATAATGCCCGCGCATGCGTGGGATTTTTTCTATTTTTTATAATATTAATTTTTTTATTTTTGTTTTTAAACGATTAAGTAATTTTGGTTTTTTTAATGATGTTTGTTATTTGTTGTTTGTAATTATTTTAAACCTCGTCGATAACTTGATTAACATAATTACATAGTCATGACTTATTAGCATCCGTTCCGTTTTTTTAAAAGAACACCTGTTATTAACAGTTATAAAACCTGTGCACGCACGAGGTTTTATCATAAAATTGTAATTATTTATTAATACCTAATATTTTGTGTTAAAGATAATAGCATGTGTCATATGATACTTCTTAAGTTTAATATAATCACCGATAGTTCGGCAGGCCCTTATATTCCACATATAGTTTCAATGTATGATAAAGATTTGTCTACTCTCTTAAATTTTACAATCCAATACTGAAGAACTACATAAGCACAGTCATTAAAGTTGCACTTTAGATAATGAAAAATAGAAAGAAAAATCTAAAGTAACAGAATTATGTTTTGCAACACATGAGAAGTTAAAAACTTCCATTCAACCACTTTATCAAACACCAAGTATACATAATCCTTCAAAAAGAATTATAACATGCTAAAGTCGTGTAAATGAGTCTTCACATGATCAAATAAAGCCTCTCATGACTTGATCGAGATATAACAATAACAATAATGTGCATCGTATGGACAAATGGGGAGATCATGCGGTCTACTGTTCTAGTGAAGTGGGCGTGAAGTTTAGGCATAATTTGGTGCGTGATATACTTGTTGATATATGTTCTAAGGTTGGGATCATGGTGCGTAAGGAGGCTCCTATGGGGTTCCTCTCGGAGGATGGGAAGGAGCTACGTCCTGCAGATTTGTTATTGTTTAATTGGCTTCAAGGTAAAGATGCATGCTTGGATGTGACTGGTATCTCTCCATTTGCTGGTATTGGGGCGACTTCATGGGCTCCTGGGGTGGCCTTGTACAATGCGGTGGAGAAGAAAAAGAGAAAGTATGCGTCGAAAAGTGAGGACAAAGGATACAAGTTCATACCATTTGCTTTTTCTACGTTTGGGGAATTTGATACGGAGGCTTAGACACACTTTCACGTATTAAGTCTATTGTCATTAGCCACTCAAATAATGCTAAGAGTGGTGTTTTTATTTTTCATAGGATAAGCTTTTGTATTCAGAAACGAGTGGGAGCACAGCTTGTGCATAGACTCCCATCCAACTTCATGTAAATTTTTATGGTTCTAATAAAGTGATGGTTTAAATAAAAAAAATAAAAATAAAAAAAGAATATAATAATAATAATAATAATAATAATAATAATAATAATAATAATAATAATAATAATAATAATAATAATAATAATAATAATAATAATAATAATAAATAAATAAATAACATTTCTACATCTTCAAGATGAGAAATGTAAGAAACCTTTCACCACAACCTTTGGCATCTCCATGTCTATTTCTATTTCTTCCACTCCTGGAAACTACACAACCATGACATTCAATGAACTTTTGGCAGAAAAAGATTGGGACAGCAAGCCATATAGATCTTTATTCACCATGTTGTAGCTCTCTATAAGTTCCTTTGGATCACATCTTGTTTGGTTGAAATTGACGATTTTGTTCATTTCCAGCATAAGAAACAATTACCACAAAATTTGTAAAGCAAAAAGCAAGGTGGTTAGATACAAAGAATGAAACCAACAATGTTAGACTTGAATGCACAACAAATATGGCATACAATACATATGGTTAAAGCAAGAGTAGTACCTTAACCCATGTTGTGATTGTTGGACTGTCCCTTTTAATATCATATATGTTCACATCTAGCGAGCATAGCTGAAATCTTTCGATAAATGGACCATAAGCTATATCTACCTGCAAACAAATAACCACACATTCGATGTAAATATTTAATATCTCAAGAAGAGTTTCATGAACAAATATCAGAAGTTTAATATAGCTGCAAATAAATGAAATGTGTTTAGTCATTTATCTTGCTTACCAGGCTAAATTGATAATGGCCTAGAAAGAACGGTCCATCATGAAATTTGGAGCTTGCTTTATATAATCGAAAGCATGACCTCCATCCTAGAAACATATCCCAATCACCACATATTTGCAAGAAACTTGGGCCAGCCGGAATAATTTATCCAAATATTCATAGTGTCGTTGTCCAAATTTTTGATGAACCTGTGAGGATGTTGCAATCAACAACGTAACAAATTTAGATCAATAGCTACTTCCTTATGATACCGAAAATTGCTTACAACTAAAACTTTGCCACTATTAAACAAAACCCTTTTCCAAGAATCTTAGAGGGCGTTCTGCATAATGTTATAAAAGTGTTTGGCTGGTTATTGCGTTTTCAGGTCTTGCATAACCTAACTCTAGCCTTTGGATATAGTTAAACTACGTGTGATTATCTTATTATTCACGGGAAATCAGCTTATTAGCGGCCACAAAAATACTGATTCCAAAATATGGTTAATTCAGATATTATAACATTTAATTACAACTTCAGAAAGCCAGTTACCCTATTTTAGAGGGTGTTTGGGATTGCCTATGCTTTATAGAATAAGCAGAACCAAATGTAAGATATAACAAACAAAACAATTCTAGGGATAGTGATTAACTTTTCTTCTATTTCAACTAAAAAACAATAATCAGATAGGCAAGCAATTATGGCAACCTCACATGATCACTTCTTTTAACAACACAAATAAAGATTATTATTCCATAGCACATAACATATGATCACTTTCTAAAAAACACATATAAAAACACCCTTTAATAATAACTATCACAAAAACGTTAGCAACATCTTAGCATATAATAATATAACCATAAGGGTTCAACAAGTGATACATAAAGTAAAAAATGATCAACAGTATGATTAAACCAATGCTCATCTTCAGTCAAATAGTTACTATTGCTACTACTTTGCATTCTTTCAAATATTCATGAACTTGATAACCCTTTACAATTGGTCATCGTCAAAATCATCACCAATAAAAGAACTACTAACACCCTCATTTTTACTGTTCAAAATTTTAACAAATATTGCTATAAAAGTCGATAGACTTAGTTTGTCATTTTTTAATGTTCTTGAGTATGTAGGTTTTGTTTTATTAGGAAAAAGATAAGTTATTATTATATAGATGTAGGAAAATAGCAGTTATGTGTTACGAGGTAGTGTGGTGGTAAATTAAGTTTAACTTACTCGTGGATATCATGATTTTAACTATTAAATGTACGAAAGTAAAAAATCTCACCGTCTTATATTTTGATCTGCCTATTTACTTTGATGTAATTTGAAATAAGTAAATAACTGTCTACTTAAACAATAGACATATCAAAAAAATCTTTTAAGATATAAAATTAATAATATTAGAAAGTATGTGTATTATCTTTTGTAAAAAACAATTTTGAAAAAAAAATGTTGATCTTCTAGTTATTAATCTTAACATATAACCATTTTACGTTGAAACAGTTTTAGCAAATCCAAAAGGATATAAATGAGGGTTACGTTTGTTTTATGATGATTTCATCCAACGCAAAATAACATACTACTTAACCGAATTACAATGCCCTTACAAGTTTCATCTCTAGAAATATTTGACAAACTATTCAAAAACATACATGATGGTTTCATCTACCGATTAAAAGAAGTAACGTTTTTCATTGCCGCAGGCTAAGGATTTACCTGCATGTTATAAAACAATATAGTTTTTAGAATGTTCTATCTAAACATATAATGCACCAAAGTTTTTGTCCCAAAGGCACCTTTTTGTTATGTGAAAAACTCATGAATCAAATGGTTGTGAGTTCAAGCTTTGTCTATGACATGTGACATAAAATTGTTGTATATATGTATCGTGAGATAAATAGTTGTTGTTTAAAAATAAATAAAAAATAATAAAAATAAAAAATCTAAACATAAAATGCAAATACATGATAGAAAAGAGACATAACCCATTCCAAATGTTTACTTGACACAAAAGTTTATAGCGTGTATCAAACTCTTTTTGTTCTATTAAATAGGGTAAGGATCCAGTGAGAAGAAAACTTATAATGAGAAGGATGAGAAATAACTATAACCACATATTTGAGATGCGTCGACTTGAATTAAATGCATCTCTATTCATTTAGATGCATCCCAATAAGTTTCAAAAGTAATTTTGAAGTGAAAACGATGCAAAGTAGTACTTGCAACAAATTTGACCCGCAGAGGACGAAAAATACATAGGATTTTCCTAACTTGCTAAAATGCATCTAATATATGTATATGCATCTAATTTTTAGTTAGAAAATATATTATGGTGCATCTAAAAGATTAGAGATGCATCTAATTCAAGTTGATGCATCTATAATATGTAGTTATAGTTATTTCTCATCCTTCTCATTTTAAAAGTTCTTCTCATTTGATCCTAAGTCCTATTAAATATTACAAAACTTACTAATCATTATATGTATGTACTAAACTACTTGGTCAACTGAACGACAATAGCATGTAATAGGCCTGTATTGTTTAATTGGGCTAAGCCCATGTATATACGATACACACTTTTGATAAGTGCAGTCAGGGCCGTCCCGTGGATTTTGGGGGCCCTGTGCCATTGTCGCAAAAGAGGCCCTCTTTAAACCCAAAAATTTAAGCTAACGCAAAATAAATACATAATATTCTAAAAAATCTTTAAGCATCTATATATATTAATTTAACGATAACAAAGTACTTTCAATAATGGGTAAAGATTACACGATCTATTTCTTAAATAATGCAATTCTCCTAGCATTCTTTGAAGCAAAGTTGTCGATGACATCTTCATAGTCAATGCTCTCGAGTAAATCACTCTCAATCGCTATCAATGCCAACCCATTAAGTCTCTCTTGTGTCATAGTGGACCGCAAGTAGGACTTCAATAGCTTAAGTTTCGAAAAACTTCTTTCTGCCGATGCCACGGTTACAGGAATTGTCAACAATACTCTGTATGCAATTATTGCATTAGGAAGATAAGCATTTTGATTCACAAAGTCTAGAATGTCAACAGGTCCTAAATTTCCACGAGGCAAAATTTTATTTAGTAACCTCAACTCCACGTATAGATCATTTGCATCAATATCAGATTGTCCATTATTCTTAAGTGCATCCTCAAGATGACTGCAATGCGACTTGAGAGTGTTGTCGTCAAGAGATTGCAACTTATGAGAAGTGAATAAGAAACCAAAAACTTTCTCATACTCTTTGTATTGTTCAAATCTCGTATTAAGTGATGAAAGAGCTTGGTCAACGATATACAAGAAATAATTGACTTTAAATGATTCTTCGGCAGAGAGTAAAGTATCTGACTCGGCTGTATTCTCATCGAATTGTTTTTTTCTACGAATTACACGCTTCTGAGGGAACACCGGATCAATATCCATTTCAATAGCAATTTCCTTGGCAATATCAATTGCTTTAGCAAAGCCTGTATTCCTAAACTCCACAAAGAAACTAATCAGCCTTTCCACTTCCTTGATAGCAACATCGATAAGCATATCACTGGATTGTAACTTCTTGTTAACCAAGTTTACCATAGATAATATTTCAAACCAAATGACAATTGCTACTAAGAACTCAAAATCACCAAGCTCATTTGTTTGCTAGAGATTTTGATTCACTTTTGATCCTAGAATCATTATCGTTTTCAGCAACTTGAAGTAAAGCTTCTCTAATTTCCAAAAGTTGAAATCTAATAGCTTTCACACTCTCAACACGACTCTCCCAACGAGTTGTGGACAATGACTTCAAAGTCAATCCTTTAACATAGAACTATAGAATGTAGTATAGTTTATAAACTAATAAAGTAAAAACTAATACAGGAATTAAACATATGATTAATAATGAATAAATGATAAATGAAACAGGGGAGATAGGTACCTGTTTGAGTGTTTGTGAATTGTGAGAACTGAGACAATAATGATTCATGAAGAATTTGGAATCTCGAATGCGTAACCCTTAAGCGAATTAGAAAGTTGAATTTGGGTGCTTTTTCCACAGTCAAACATAATACTAAAGCATACTGGACTTGAATTTGCAGTTGGGCTTTATAAACCTTATACCATATTGGAATATTTTGGGGCCCCTCTTGGATTTTGGGCCCTATGTTGTTGGTCACTTTGCGCAGGCCCAAATCCGGCCATGAGTGCAGTGTTACCTATTTGAAAGGTCCATTGTTTGATCCCCAATTCATAACGCACACAACATCCCTCACCCTGGTAACCTTTCTATACATAAGTTGTAGTTAAATTTGTTTCATCATTCAATCATCTTCACTTTAAGTTCATAAATACTTGATGGATCACTTTTTCTTTTGTGTAACCCATTAACATTGTCTAGTACGCTAATACGTTCAGAATTCTCTATACATACTTGGGTCGCCTAGGCGATACTACATGTCTGGAAATAAGTAGAGGAAGAAAAGAAAACGAACCTTGAAACTGAAGTCATACAAAATTCGCGATTGCAAGTAGGGGTGAGCAGAAAAACCGAAATATCCGAATAAACCGAAAACCGAAACCGAACCGAACCAAAAGTAACCGAACCGAACTAATAACCGAACCGAATTTGCCAAAATCGAACCAAACCGAACTTTTAATTCGGTTCTCGGTTTGGATATGGTTTTGGTAATCAAAACCGAAAACCGAACAGAAAACCGAATTCATATAAATTTATATATTTATATATATAAAAAGATCAATAAAATGTTATCTATATATTTATATTTATATTTATATTTATATTTATATTTATATTTATATTTATATAAATAACAATAAAATTTTATCCTAATATTAAAAAATACTTTTTATGTTTGAAATAACTTTTTTGGCTAAATATATTTGTATATTTTTCTTTTTTTTAAATAAAGTGTGTAATTCGGTTAAACCGAAAACCGAACCGAACCAAACCGAACTAGAATTCAACCAAACCAAACCGAAAACCGAATTTGAATTCGGTTTGGTTTGGTTTATGGTTTGATCCTAAGGCTATGCACAATGGGCCTGAATCGAATTCGGTTGAGGAGTGGACGACCGAATTCAAATTCGGTCGAGTCCACTGTGAGACAATCGGTCGCCAGCCAAAAAACTTGTGATTCGGTTGTTGGAACGACCGATATTCAAGAAAGAAAAGTTGCAAATTTCCAATGTCAATTAATGGGTCACCACTGTGGGGAGAGATGTGAAAATAGCTTGAGGAGAGAGAAAGCTGAGGTGGCAGCCGGAATGATGATGCAATATAGGTCACCACTGTGCCTAGCCTAAAAAAACTTTTAACCGAATTAACCGAATAACCCGAAAACCGAACCGAAGAACACCCCTAATTGCAAGTATAATCATTGGGGAGAAAAAGCGAAGCTCAGGATTGCCTTGATTTCATCTCATTTAAGAGATGTAGTGCAATGGACCCAACCAGGCACCAGCCTAGGCGTACTATTTTACCACCAGACTACTAGTGCCTTGATGTTAACTCATTGGATTTGATATTAATTATACAACTTTTTACGAAAGTGTCATATTCATATGAATTTTCTTACAGTCTAGGGTAAAATACAAAAATGGTCCTTAAACTATTACGAAATCGCAAAAATGGGACCGAGACAAAAAGTCACGCAAAAAGCCACTAACGTTACGTAAATTTGCAAAAAAACCACCGAGAGCCATTTTCCGTTAGTTTCCTCGTTAAATGCCATGTCATTGAGGGTAGTATCGTCTTTTTATCCCTTTCCTGCCAATAACTTCAATTGCCAGTGTTTTGTTTTACAAATTTAGTCCTTTAGAAAAATAGTTTATATACGTGGCTCAATTTCTTCCAAGGAGAACATTAATTTCACAAGTAAAGATCTTGATGAGACGAAAAATGTTACATTTTTAGGGGTCAGTTTGAGTCCTAATTCGTATATTATTTGATCGGATTTCACCCAAAGTCGTTTCTTTTCTCATTTTAGGTACTTTTGAGGAGAAAATCACAAAAGAAGCATTTTCGGGCGTTTTCGGAGTGAAAAAGTGCGGAAAACAACAAAATCTCAAAAGACCCTAAAGTGCACAGAAGGTGACGGCGTCACAAGCTTCAACGTGACGACGTCAGGAACAAATGAAGTGAAGAAATTGGAAGTTACTCATGACGGGCCAGAGAGTTTTTAGCCTAGTCTGGTGACGGC
>LBNU01024022.1:61663-152150 GCA_014162995.1 Artemisia annua
AAGGTACTGGAGCATTGTGGACTAGAAATAGCCTAAGTCCTAGTGTACTTAGAATGTATTCACAAATTTGTGTCGGTCCAAGTAAAAGGGCTCATGTAAATTGTTTTAAATTAAATGTCAAGAATTTAAATTCAAGTTTAGAAAATAGTATTGACCTGTAAAATAGCGGGTTGTCATACAAACCCAACACCCTCAAACAACGATGGCACAAACACATTGGGTTCAAACGGAACCATCACATTTCCGGCATCATCCACAGGTGGAGGCGTCAGATGGCACTAGTACGCCTGGTACTCCTGCGGAGTAAAAGTGGTATTACAATAACCCGAAGTGGTGGTGGGGTTCATGGGTTTTTTTTCTTTTGATGTTTTTTCGAGTACCACCTCCAACGGGGATGTCCCGGAGAACGCCACCATGAGTCCAGTGTCTACGGCAGCTACGGCAAAAGTGATGAGGCTGTGAAGTGCTGTAGTTGTTGTAGTAACAGAATTTTGTGTCTTCTGAATGACAACGTGGACATGGAAGTTGTTGTGGGGTTTGATTAACAGTCGTTGTTGTGATCAACGTTGATGTTTCTTGGTGTGTGTTGGTGGTGGTGGTTGTGGTTATGGTGGTGGTGATTATTGCGGTGTTTGGTGATGATTTCATTTTCGAAGCCGTGTTTTTTTACTGTTACCTCGAGTCGTGATTTGCAAGTGTGGGTTGTGGGGGGGTTTATGGGGTTAAAACTTTTAAGTTACTTTGCAAATTAAGCCATTGAAGTCATGTCAAATCGATGCCCAAGCACAGACCTGATTATGGCGGCAAATTTAATAAGTATGAACAGTAAAAAGACGATACTACCCTCAATGACATGACACTTAACAGGGAAACTAACGGAAAATGGCTCTCGGTGTTTTTTTTGCAAATTTACGTAACGTTAGTGGCTTTTTTGCGTGACTTTTTGTCTCGGTCCTATTATTACGATTTCGTGATAGTTTAGAGACCATTTTTGCATTTTACCCTACAGTCTATTTAAAAACACATTTTGTGGTGAAGTTGCTTTGTTTTTTTGTAAATGTGAGATGATGATTTATAAAAAAAACGAGGATATAAACCGCGCGTTGCGGCGGGAATGTTTGAACACAAAATTATTGGTTTTTGTTCCGTTCCGCCGTTGAGCACAAAACTTTGTGACAGATCGATAACCCTAAGGACTATTTTGTAGAAATTTTTTAATTTTTTTGCAGAAATTGTCCTAACGTTAGTGTTTCGTCGAGAAGTTAGTGATCACGGACTAACTGTGCAATAGACGTATAACATGAAGGGCTAATTGCGTAAAATATGTAAGGACTAAGTTTGCAATGGAACTCTAAGCTAAAGGACCTGGGTAATTATATGTGGAGTAATTTTTTTGCTACTGTAGCAACTTGGCAAAAGTATTGGAAATTGAGTCCACGTCAAATGTTATATCTGGTGAAATATTTTTTTTATTAACCTTGGTAAAAAGAAATAATATTTTTTCCCTCGTCGCTCGAGGTTCGGTGAGAAAGTATTTCTTTAATCCGCTCTTCGCTTGATATGTTGCTCTATTATATATAGAGGGAATAACAAGTAGAACTATGTTTTGAAACGAGCGAAAATATATGAAAACGGGCAAAAACGTACGAAAACAAACAAAAACGTATGAAAACGGATGAAAACGTATGAAAACAGACGAAAATGTATGAAAGCAAAAAAAACCTTTGTTAGAAAAAAGAACGTGAATTAGGAAAAAAAAAAAAGGAAAAAAAAAGAAGCTTGCAAAAAGAGGAAACAAAAAAAGAAAAAAAGAAAAAGAAAAAAGAAACAAGAACAAAAATCCCAGCGTGAAAAAAAAAAGACAAAAGAAAAAAGAAAGAAAAAAAAAAGAAAGAAAGAAAGAAAAAAAAGAATAATAAAAAAGACAAATAAAAAGAAAGAAAGAAAAAAACATGGACTTATGTTTCCCATTTAATCTTAGGTTAGTCCCAACCATTAGATGGATGGTGGGGATTTGTCCCTTGGTATGCACTAAAATAAGAGTATGTATTTGAATTTTTTGATCATCAAATGATTGATGTTTGGTGAAAATATATAGAGTTTTTAACCAACTTATTGTGTTTAAAAAACTTATTTACCATTGTATAGCTTGCTCAAAAATATTGACTATTATATTGTTTCCCTTTTCCATTTTGAAAATATAACCTATTTTTTCCAAATAATAAACAAATCACGCTTAAAAAAACGGCCCTAAGTAGTGTTACTCCCTTTACTCCTTGAGCCGCTAATTGTTACAGTACAATGTGAATCACCATGGCTAAAAAACTAAAAAGTCTCCACTAAATATACAAATAACGAGGTGGATGTACCCGCCGGTAAATACTGTTTTTGTAACACGGTGTTGCATTTTGTTAGGAGTGTGCACGCTTAGCGAATTCACAAATAAATATATGTGATCGCCTAAAATATTTTTTGTGCAATGTTTGCGTACACCCTTGTAAATGTTCTTCGTTTAATATTTGGAACATTAGTTTAAATTAATATTTGTCTTTTGGTTTTCTTATTAGGCTCTTTTTTTGGGTTATTTGTTATTAGCAGTTGTGACTTGGCTTGTCAAATGTTTCTATTATTTAAAACGTTATAGGCTTGTAGAATGCGTGTCAGTAAGTTTCTAGTAGGATGCTTTTGACTTTCCATATTTTGGTTTTGATAGATAAGGGATATATATATTAAACTTAAACATTTTCTATAAAAGCGTATGTATATTAAAAGCATATCAATATTGGGCTTGTTTTGTACGTTATCAAGAGACTTTTTTGCCTGTATTTTTTTGTTCGAGAAATCGTGAAATATCTATTACATACTTGGTAAATAAAGTTTGTTGTATAAAAAAATTGTAAATAGTAAGAAGTTGAAGGTGTGATTTGTAAATATATATATTTTTTACTTGTTTGTGGGCCTCGGATTTTTTAATTTTTTTATTCAACTGTGTCAAAAAAAGTACCTCCTTTAAATGTCAGGTGATATAGAGACGAAAGACAATGTTTTTTATTAAGTTATATCAAGTGATATAGGGACGAAAGAAAATGTTTTTTAATAAGTTCTGGTAAAATAATGTTTTTTTATGCGTGAGCTAGGAAAGCACCGTGATAGAATACGTGTGTTATCATATACCGAAAAATATTATTTTATGCCCGTATTGGGATATGATCCATGGTGGATTGTTATATATATAGAACAAGGAGAAGGAACCCGCCGCGTTGCGGCGGGGGCCTCTATACCTGTGTGATAAACTGTTTATACGTTTTGTAAGCCTGCAAGTGTGTGTCAAAGAGACAAAATTGGATAGATGTATTGCCAAAGATGTTGTTTAGAAAACGGTGCAAGGGTTTTTCCTACCGGCTTTATCCGACATTCATTTACTTTACACTATGCGACTGCTACTTAAGGTTTTGTTACAGACCATGTTTTCAGACTTGTTGTAGCACACTAGTCATACTTCACCTTCTTGCTGGGTAGGGTAACCGTGTTGTCTTGCGGATCTGTAGATGCTTCTTGGGGAAACGGTGTCAACAGCGCTTCATCTTTTGGTAAGAATGCACTGTAAGCTGAACATAAGACTAAACCATTCGCACTTGAGCTGGAAAAATGGGTTCTACATTAACAAAATACAGAAACCTTTATGTAAAAGAAAAATTGCTTAGCATCTCAAATCCATCTGAACTATGATGATACCTGAACATGCCACACCATGCCACACTGTGACGATTTCCCATGATAAGTACCCATATTCCGAATCCCCATTCCTTTTCCTAGTCACATCCCCATCAGCATAACATTATAACCTACAGAATACCAAAAACACCAAAATTAATTAATCCAATAGCCATACTTGAACAACAGTAACCATACCTAATCAACAGTAAATAAATAAATAAGAATTGATCAACAGTAACCATACCTGATCATGCCATTTCTTTTCCTAGTGACATCCGCATCCGCATAACATTATAACCTACAGAATACCAAAAACACCAAAATTAATTAATCCAATAAAAACCTGGTAGTTAATACATAAGATAACATGGTATTAAAATACTAACAAACAGAACTTTAATAGCAATTCATTACAAAACTGTGACAATCAGAGTGGTAAGTTATCATAGCATTCATTATGTTAAAAATGTTAAGACTCAAACGTCAATATTAGCAGCATCTCGGAAAGGTATGATTTTGTGACATTTATGAGCCGATGGGTTGGTCTTAGATTAATGGAGATTATGAAGGTAATCCTTTTGGAATTATAAAATAGAAGTCAGTTTTACCTGAAACGTTGATATACCTGTAGTAGAAAATAGCTTAATAATATTTAAGATGCGTCATTCCAATTTCTTTTCCTGTGGGACGCAAGCTTTCAGATGCATGTAGCACATAGAAAGTGTATAAAATAGTTTATAAAAATGTTCAAACGGACTTTAGAATCTTTGAAACATGAGCAAAATAAAAGAGCACCTTTGCAATTGCTGATAAATAGGATGTCATGGCTTTGCATTGCAGCAACATGGTCAGTGCCAAAATTTGGTCACTGCTGATGCGTTCAATGCCCTGCAAAAAATTACCGTAATCGTCTTAGTAGATAAACAATCAATAACCTTGACATTATTCCATCGTTCTAAGACGATAAGCAGAGACTGGATAGTTTTATTTACTCGCAGAAGCTGTTTTGTAACAACAAAAATAGTGACACCACCTATTTCTGATGACAAATGCAATCAGTGAATGATTACCTGATGGAAAATAGGCTACAGTGCCTTCAAGTGTCAACACCGATCAAAAAGTGCTAACATAAGCATCCTAATTTTCATCCAAATTTCAATTCCACTTTCGTTTGCATTTCCAAATTTAACCTTTTCAGCAACCTAATATCACTCCCTTTGGATATGGCTGAAAAAAGAAATCAAACATTAAACAAACCCAACGATATAAAGAAAGTCAATTGTTTTAACAAAATATTTATTCTGGTGGCGTGTATAATCAGGTGTTGTTTCTCCACATAAGAAGCGATGACGTACACGATCTGAGTGTGTTACTTTAAAAAATATGAGCATGACACATGTGTAGAACTTTATTTACCTGGACTATCTCTAGGATCTCATAGAAGTTGGATTCAGGTGGATGGTGAATATAGAAGGTGCTTTCTGAGTCCAAATCCTCGGTTTCGCTTCCATACACACTTCTTGTAATGCCCTTGTGTCATCATCATCTCCAGAGTGTCCAAAGGCTGTGTCGATATCCCATGGTTAAGAGTGTTCAAAGCAAAAACTTGTTAGCATATGTGTTACGATATAAAAGAAACTAAAACTCATGTTAGTATAGATTACAATTCATGGATGCATACCTCAAAGAACTCCCAAGTTTCACATGCCTCCCATCGTTGGCCACAATCTAACATAGCACAGCGTAATAAACATAAGCCACCAACCCTAAGCTCAACAAATAGGCCGAAAATATTCTGAGAAAATAAGCCAATCCAAACATCACCTAAGAGAACAGTAAAAGATTACTTGTTGTTTGGTTCTTCATCGACAACCTGCACAAATCATAAGAAGCGTAGCCGTATTAGGTAAGAAAACGGAGACACAAACACATACTTTCATTTTCTTTAAACAAACATCAATTCCATCTTTCCAGGTCAACTCAGTCCAACTTAGTTATACAAAAGACTTACCACCCTTCGACCCCAACCCATAAGGGATTCTGTCGAAATATATATCCACTATACATTCGCCAGCCTCTGAGGTGTTTTTAATTTCAAATGAAGACTTGACATTTATTAGTTTCAGCAACTATACGTTCGTCAACAAAATACTATATTTCAATAGGTGAGACACTGTCTTTACCTTTATACCAAGTGGCTCAGAATAATCGAAACCCTTTGCCTCGTTTGGCGTCACGCTGTTGTCATCAACCCTTCGGACCGTTAACTGCATATAAAGAAATGGAATTAGCTTACCATCGTTTAAGGTTAAATTATTTAACAACCACAACCTGGTAATGCTATCTTTTTGCCAATAGGAGCAAATCTACCAAAGTTGACCCAAAATTCACCAAACTCACTCTATCCCTGTAAGAGAAACTCAAGGTTGGCTACATGTTTTAATTGCATACATGAAATAAATAAATAAATAAATAAACACTTTAAAAGAAAAAGAGTATACCTATTCGTAATCAGATCTGCTGCTATCTTCAATTGAACGACTTCAAAAGTTATAATAAAACCTAATTAAAGAGTAGTATTCTTTTATTATTATGAAGTGTCTGAAATTGATATGCTTTTCGTCGGATAATGATTAAACAATGTAGTTAGAGAGTGTGTCTTTTTTGTTTGTGATAAGAACGATGGTGCTACCTTGTGGATCTTGACATGGATCCACGTGTTCTATGATTTGTGTTTTTTTGAATACACGTGTTGTTTATATCGCAGGACTTCAAACACGGATTAACTAATATTATAACCGATGGTGGAAACACTTTTATAGTAAAATATTCGAAATAGTATTATACTATAAAACTGGGATTTCGGTCCACTGGTAAATGATAGATAGTATAATATATTAGATAACATCATCAAATATATTAGAAAACACATTTCGGCTCGTATTACTTTGTACATTTTTTATTCTCTATCCACTTTTTAATCAAACGCTTACCATACAAGGACACTATACACCCTATAAGATTTGTGCAGATGTGACTCTTTCCATCGGCTATTTGTTTATCCAGGCCTTACCTCATAAAATGTTGCATGATAAATTTTGTTCATAAAAAATTATTCGTCTTTGCCGTTGCCTCTCGGTACCTTATTATATCGTTAGTTAATCGTTAAATTTAAAACACATCCGTGAACCAATCACTTGTTAGACTAATGCTAATGGTGACCACTTTTTCACCCAACCAACCCGTCACCTCAGTGGCATCTCAGCTTTCTCTCTCCACAACACCACCCCAACCATAACTAGCTAGTGGTGACCACAAAAGCGACCCCGAAAACTACAACCAAAAAATACTCCATAAAACAAATAAAAAAAAACAACACACACAAATCTTTCAAATGTTTCGGTTGGCTGAGCAACCACAATTTGAAATGGTTGCTTGGTGACGCGTCGCTTTGGGGTGAGCTAATGGGGCAACGCGTTGCTTTTTTGTGATCGTGGTTGCCAAGCGACTCCCATTAGCATTAGTCTTACATACTTACGTGTAAGAACTCATGCACAGAGAGATGACTGCTCACTAGACCATGAACACAAATACATGAAATATAAATAAAAAACTAACATACAAAAATCAACGCAATTTAATTTATCTAAAACCATACATGGGTATCGCTAGATAGAGCATTCGGCTAGTATAATCTAATAAGCTAATAAATTCTTTTAAAAATTTGTTTTGAAAAAAAGGAACTTTAAATTGGAGATGGTGACTAGTGAGACCCATCATTTAACTTATACTATCACTCCATGGAAACAAAGCGTTGTATGACCATTATTTCGACCATGCACCATGTGATCGTAGGCCACTTTCATTATCATCTCTAAGCGATTAGGACTACCACAATTCGATGTTTCACGATCACTCATTTAGCAATCTTTATTGACTTTTGCTATCCATAAAACAAACAACTAGGACTACTATTATTTGACTACTCTTGATCAATTATCACCTAGAGTTTAATGGATTACATTTTGTAATTACTCTAAAGTAAAATATAAAAATGTCACATAATATAATTACTATTAATTTTGATTAAACGGTTAATTGAAGTTAAGAATTTAATGTTAATGATCAATTATTAGAGAGCACGGTGCAGAGGGAGTTACCAGCCATTCGTCTAATAACAGCACTAATGTAGCCGCCGTTGGCCGCCATCCTGCACCGTCGTTCTTCCTTTAGCCTGCCCACCAACTGGCATTGTTGGTATTTTTCTTTTTCTTTTTTTTGAGAATAGTGTTTTAGTTATTGGTGTGTTATTGAAAAAGTGCTGAAGCGACAGGTCAATAAGTACATTAATAAGTGTTATTCGTTCCTTCATTCCACATAGCCATTTCACTTTACACTTTTGAAAATTTCTGCATGTTTTCTCGCCTTTTTTTGTTTGTTTTTAATCATTTAGAACTCAACGAACCTTCTTTGTTTGAACACTACAAGAATTACATCTTTGAGAACTGATGACATCTTTGAAGTCTGTATTTCAAGGTACTTTTACAAAATTTTGGCATAGAACTAAGTTACTAACTGTAGATACCAAATTTTACCTTTTCCTAGTATTTTACAAGTTGTGTAACCTCTTAAGTTTGATGTATCAATATTTCTATCTTTATTAGTCAACGCATGAATCATAGTGAGATAAAATATAAATATGTTTGGATCATAAATTAATAATAAAGGGGGTTATTGGTATTCCTTATTTATTTATTTTTTTTTAAAGTAAAATAAGCAAGACTCAATAAGTAGGTAGAAGCCGCTTATTTTAATGCGTGAGGTCATATAAAAATGTATATTGGTTTTTCCTGATAGCTTATTTTGAGGGAAATTTTTACAAGAGATCGAAGCTGCTTATTTCAATAGGCTTATTTGAGATAAATTTAAGATTATTCTTTTTTACTTTTATATTTGGCCTTAACCAAAAGTTTTATATTTGACCATAGGCTGTGTTTGGGGACGAGCTTTTTGGAGTGTTTATCGTTTAAAATATACATCTTGTTTAACAACGGTCGTTTAGTTTTTTGATTTTGCTTAAATGCCCCTATATGAAACACTTAAAAGTATGAAGAATTTAAAGTTCACACTTAAAAGTGTGAAGAATTGTTTCAAAATCTTCGCCCTTAAATGTGTGAAGTGTTTTTTTTTTTTTTTTTTTTTTTTTTTTAATCTTCACACTTAGAAGTGTGAAATTATTTGCCACACCCATATGTTTCACACTCAAGTGTCAACTTTTCAATTTCACACACTTTAAAGTGTGAAAATATATTTTAATAAATGTGAAAAGTTACTTACTTTGTTGCAGTGATTATTTACTTCTAAAACATATTTGCCACATAAAAACACAATATTTTATCAGCACAATATCATTCTCACCCTTCTTTCATCACAATCATAAAATGTTGCATGATAAATTTTGTTCATAAAAAATTATGCGTCTTCGCCGTTGCCTCTGGGTACCTTATTATATCGTTAATCGTTAAATTTAATACACATCCGTGAACCAATCACTTGTTACGTACTTACGTCTAAGAACTGATCATGCACAAACAGATGACTGCTATCACTAAACCATGAAAACATATACATAAAATAAAAATAAAAAATAACATACAAAAATCAACGCAATTTAAATTTATCAAGCATTCGGCTAGTATAATCTAATAAGCTCATAAATTCTTTTACAATTTTGTTTTTAAAAAATAAAGAGTAAATTGCAAAAATCATCCCTAAAGTGTGGCCAATTTGCATGTTTCATCCCACAATTTTTTTAACTGCAAGGATTGTCCCTAAAGTTTGGCCCGTTTGCATGTATCGTCCCTAAAGTTTTGCCCGTTTGCATGTTTCGTCCCTAATATTTCGAAATTTTGGGATGATATATGCCTCAAAAAGGACGATATATGCCCCAAAGGTTAACTTTATGAACGATCCTTGCAGTTTCGAAATGTGTAGGACGAAACATGCAAATGGGCCAAATTTTAGGGACGATTTTTGCAATTTACTCAAAAATAAATAAATAAAACTTTAAACCGGAGATGGTGACTAGTGAGGCCCATCATTTAACTTATACCATCACTCCATGGAAATGAAGCGTTGAATGACCATTATTTCCACGAGTAGTGATTGGCATGCCTAATTGGCATGCCTAATTTTATGCCTAACAAACATCACCGTACACTTGGCAAGATCAATGGTAAGTTTGAGGAGAGAGAAATTATGGAATCCATGTGTCAAATAATGAATGGATTAGGCACAAAAGTAGGCACATGAGTTAGGCATCTAAATCATTTTCCTATTTCCACCATGCACCATGTGATTGTAGACCCCTTTCCTTATCACCTCTAAGCGATTAGGACTACCACAAGTTGCTACGTCGATGTTTCACGATCACTCATTTAGCAACCTTTGTTGACCTTTGCTATCAAAAAAACAAACAACTAGGACTACTATTATTTGACCACTCTTTATTACCTAGAATTTAATGGATTACTTTTTGTAATTATGCTAAAGTAAATTATAAAAATGTCACCTAAAATAATTATCTTAATTAAACGGTTAATTGAAGTTAAGAATTTAACATTAAAGATCAATTATTACTGAGGACGGTGCAGAGGGAGTTACCAGCCATTCGTCCAATAACAGCAACAATGCGCTGCTGTTGGCCGCCATCCTGCACCGTCGCTATGCGCCGTTCATCCTTTAGCCTGCCCACCAATGGGGTTTGTTGGTATTTCTCTTTTTTTCCTTTTTAGTGAGTAAGTAAGTATTTTTGGTGGGGTTTTTTTTTGCGAGGCTCATATGTAACAATAAGTGTTATTTGTTTTTTGTGCTAAAAATATTGTTTTAGTTATTGTTGTGTTATTAGAGAAGTGTTGAGAACTTGAGATGATACTGAAGTGACACCCCAATAAGTATTATTCGTTCCCTCACTCCACCTAGCTCTCTTGATATCAAGCATAAATGGGCATCGTTAGATCAAGCATTCGGCTATATATAACTTAACTAGCTTCATAACCCGCCCGATGGGCGGGTTCGCTTCATAATAATATGGATGATAATAAAAGGAAGAAAAACAAAACGTTTATAAGTGGGAAAAAAAATTAAAACGCTAACATATTAAAGTGGTTGAAAAAGTAGTCGTATTTATAATAAAAAGTGCATATGTTCAAAGTACAAATAGAAGTAATTTTATTCAAATACGACATAACACTTCTTTATAAACCACATTTGAAGTGTAGTTACAATAGTTGTCGTCTTTATCTAAACATAGAACCTTCAATCCTCGCTTGCTCTTAACTCGTGACATAGCGACATACAATTGACCGTGTGAGAATACCGGCTTTGGCAAAAACAAACCAACCTTTGACAAAGTCTGTCCTTGACTTTTATTAATCGTCATACCAAAACAAATTTGAATCGGAAACTGCCTTCTATTCAATTTGAATGGCATCTTAGTGTCTGAAGGAGTAATTATCATACGTGGAATAGCACAAATCTTACCAATGTTGCCACCAGATATGATCTTTGCTTCAATTACATTGACTCCCAAACGTAGTACTTGCAGTCGTGTTCCATTGCACAATCCAGCTTTTTGATCTATGTTTCGCATTAACATTACGGGAGTACCAACCTTTAGCTTTATTGCATGATGTGGAAGACCGGACATCCTTATACCATTAAGGAAATCTGTGGTGTATATAGAGTCATCAAAATTAGTATCTTCATCATCCAAAGCAACAGAATCTGATGATTGGTATAGCGTCTCGTCTCCTTCTAGTAAATCCAGCATCCGATCATTTATCATGTCGACCATTTCATGAGTTGGCGCAAGAATGGCCCTTTCCTGAAAGTACTCAACGCTCCACAAATTTTGTTTCAGATGTGGGTATGTTTCACTGATTATTGATCTAACATGATCATCAGTGTCTTGAATCAACATTGAATCTGGAAAAACAACTGTGGCGTTATCATCATTTTTGCCTCCAATTTTTCCATTACCGATGTCTAAAATCCAATCCGCAAAATCTTGTATCTCTTTTTTCTCGGATTCATTAGACCCAGAGGTCAATCTCATGTTCACTGTCAAGTTCATAACTTTGCAGTGTTGCCAAAGATAGGATGAGTTCATTGTGGCATGTACGACTTGATTACGGCTGGCATTAGGAATAACCGGAAGAATTTGCCGAAAATCACCACCAAACAAAACGACTTTTCCGCCAAAAACACGGTTAGATGGTTGATTATCGTCTGACCTACAAATATCTCGTAATGTCCTATCAAATGCTTCATAGCAATATGACTGTAGCATAGGAGCCTCGTCCCATATTATGAGCTTTGCCTGACGTATCAAATCAGCAAGGTCACTGTCAATCGGTATGTTGCACATTGAATCTTCTACTATCTTGATCGGTATTGCAAACCGAGAATGTGCAGTCCTTCCTCCTTCCAACAGAAGAGCTGCAATACCGCTTGAAGCCACATTTAAGACTATCTCGCCCTTTGAACGTAAAGCAGTAGACATTGTTTTGTAAAGATAGGTCTTCCCAGTACCACCGTATCCATATACAAAGTACATTCCACCTTTATTTTTGTCTACCGCATCCATAACAGTTGAATAAATATCCTTTTGTTCAGATGTCAAGCTACCGTACAGTGTATTGTGTTGAACCTTTAATTCATCTTTATTGTACGCTGTCTCGTCAAATATAAGTCTGTTATAACCTTCCATAGTATATTCGTCATTCGGATACGGCATTTGGCTGATTTTCTTTAGACTCTTATTGTTACAAAGTAGCATGTGTTCGATGTAAGTTAGACATATATTATACTTTTGCGTGTCTGAAAGGATCAGCTCTGCAATGTCAAATAAAACAAAGTTAGTATACAAATCTGTTTAATGTTGTCAATATGGTTATGTAACCATTAGGTGTGGTATGCGTCTGTATTCAGTCTAATTATATGAGGTGGTAAAAAATAAATAAAACATACCAGGATCATTCCTCTTAAGGCGCTCACAACGCTCAACGTCATCAGCCAAAACATGCCAAGTTTTTTCCCATACGACCTCCGGCCGAGACATACTATCTGTCATTAGTAGCATGACAAAGAAAGATCTCAAATAATCGCCCATCCCCCATTGACTCGCTTCCAGTAGCCCATCAATGTACTCCTTGTCGTCTTGCAAAAGACCGCGTGCATAACATGCATCTCTATACGTGGGATACTCCACATTATCAAATGTTCTGATCTCTCAATAATTAACTAGCTTTATTTGACACATGGCCAAATGTAATGGAAGATTAGTGGGCAAAACAGTAGCCATTTCACTTTACACGTTTGAATTTTCCTGCATGTTTTCTCGAACCGCCTTCTCCATTTGTTTTTAATCATCTAGAACTCAACCAAAACCTTCTTTCTTTGAACACAAAAAAACATTACTTCTTTGAGAACTGGTTACATCTTAGAAATCTGTATTTCAAAGTACTCTTACATATTTTTGGCATAGTGTGACACCAGATTTCTACCATTTCCTAGTATTTTACAAGCTATGTAACCTTTTAAGTTTGATGTATCAATATTTATATCTTTATTAATGAAAAGGCAAATGGCACAAAAATGTACACAGCTTAGTGTCTGTTTCGAATCAAGGTACTCTACTTTTTTTCTTGCACAAAAAGGCGGCCAACTTTTTTGTTTGGCGGATTTAAGTTTTTTACTAACTTTCGTTAACCCACTTCGTTAGAAAATTACATGTTTGGTCCTTGAGTATGTATAATCATTTTTATGCACAATCCATCACCACAAAAAAAAAATCCAAAAAAAATATTTTAGAAAAAAATAATTAAAAACGGTTTTCGAAAAAAAATTGAAAAAATGTTTTTGAATTTTAAAATTCCAAAAAAATATTCTTAAAATTTTCTAATTTTTTTTGAATTTTTCTAAAAAAATATTTTTATTCAAATATTTTTCTAAAAAATTTTATTCGAAAATTTTTTTTATTCGAACTTAAAAAATATATATATATTTTTTAGAATTTTTTTTTTATATTTTTTTCTAAAAAATTCCAAAACAATATATTTTTTTTTACAATATTGTAAGAATTTTTTTTCGATAATTAATACTCAAAGAATAAAACTGTCTTTTAGTGGCTTTTACAAAAGTCAAAACAGTAATATATGCATTTTTTTTTAATTTTTATGTTTTTGGTCGAGTAGGAATAATTTTGAGACCGAGAGTATATTCCATATTTAAGTTATCGTTTACCGAGAAAATAAAAAACACATGTTACATATGTCATTATTTACTCCTCTTAACTTGTCACATGGCTACCTTTAATGCTTGGTTTATATATAGCCACATTCTTGGTTGTTGACAGACATCTGGTGTTCAACAAACCTGCTTTGCTCAATTAGCGATTTAGCGTTACAAGTTAAAACTGAGAGTTCGTGTGATAGCACTACAACCGTGAGAGTTCGTGTGATCTTTGAAATCTGTCTTGGTTTTTTCAAGGTAATTTTACATATATCGCATTCATGTTTTGTATAAGTTAGATCAAAAGAGATTTTTATTTGCCCACACTCTATGTCAGATTAATAAGGCTTGACACAGCGCCAGGTGAATAAGGCTCGCTGTTTTCGTTAACATTTAAGTATCTGTAATGTGAATCAATCTGACAACATTACTTGTGTAACAAAATTACGAGTAACCAAATATGACTAATTACTTTGTTAAAAAAATGACTAATTAGTGAAAGTATGTCGTAATATAGTACTTCATAAGACCACTTCGCAAGTTCAAAGTAGGATTATATATAACACACAATCGGACTGAGATCGTAAGATTGTAGGATTGGTATAGTATCGATACCGATCCTACTATAAAGCTAAAATTTTGTTATTGAACAAGCTTTTTTGGATAAATTATCCCCATTCTCCAAAATTTGACCCGATGTTATTCTAATCCATAGTCTTGTAAGTTGTAACAACAGATTTATCTTTACCGAAATGTAAAATACCTTAAATTTAAATTAGTATCGTGAAGTAACATGAAAGTTGAAATCATAATAGGTGGTGGTGAATAGTTTGAAAAAGAAGCAGACTATGATTTTTTTTAATTTCATTTTTTATTTTAAATTTTTGAACAAGCAAGTATAATTTCAAAGAGGGAAAACCCATTTGAAAACTTAGATTGATGGCTTATGTTTTGGATATTGGGCTTTTGGAATTTAGGCTATGATATTCTTAAAAGTTTTAACATTTACAATTGTTCTCCTATTTCTTTTTACCTTCAAATCGTTTAGGGGGTTGGCAGTGGTTGTGGCAAAGCATCAGCATCACTCACTCCCAACCAATCCCTTTATGCCACATCATTCACATTACTCACCCATCACTCACCCTTATTTTTGTTGGCATCCGATCACTCACTCATCACTCACCCTTATTTCCTTTACAACGGTCAAAATGTACTTTGCAACGTTCAAAAAAAAAAAAATAAAAAAAAAAAAAAAAAAAAATCTTCCCGTGCGTGAAACTTTCACCCACATGATGGATGTCGTGCGTGATAAAGGGGACGGCGGCGGTGTTCCCCCGCCACACCGATCCCTTCACGTGCCTTCTCGTGACCACTGCCAACCCCCTTATATAGCGATTGAAACATGAAGATCGAGTAATAGATATGTTCATGCCTACCAATCTATTTGATCGAAGAGTAGATTAAAATTATTGTTTAATTTAAAAGTAATTATATTGAAACAATTATTATCGGGGTCACATTATTTTTACGCGTGACGCACCTATCACCCCACTATACATCCAAGTAATATGCAATACTTTCGGTTATAATCACACGTGATTCTAAATATAATCACGTGATTTCAACATTCAAACTATTATAAATGTCATAACATAGGTGTAATCACATGTGATTTAGTATTCGTAAATCAAAAGTGATTTTCACCTTTTGAGAGTAAAACATCATCATATGTGATTTTATCTGTACAGGCAGTTGCATCTTCTTCTAGATCTAACTTCAATCCCTGATTTTCTCCATCGATAACCCAATTTTCGTCGACGATAACATGATTTCGTTATCCATAAGTTGATATTAATCTTCCATAATATAATTTTCATCCATATCCAACCAATTTTTTGTTAATTGATAAATTCGGATCCAAAATCTGAGGAAAAAAAAAACAAAAATTGATCCCTAAATTTGAAAAATTACTATTAGTGACAAAGATTTTTACGATGAAGTTGATAATTATTAAATTCTTTTGGAGTTGATTTGATGATTAATTTTAATAACATGTTTATGTGTGTGTTTGTGTAATTCAAAACTCTAATTTTCTGGTGGAGAATGATAAAGGATCGGAGATTTGGCTTTTCTATATGACGAAATTTCCCATCAATTGAAAAAATCATATTTATTTAGAGCCGTTAAATAAAATTGGAATGAAATGTAAGGATTTAACATTTTGATCTTTTGAAGAAAATAAAAATGATACATAATGCTCTCACCTTTGGAGTAATTTATTTGTTGTAGATTTCTATAATCACGGTGTCTGAATTTGTAATTTTCATTTATCATTCATATCATTTCTATACTCGTGCTTCTATTTCGATATTTATAACCCCGTACATATACAGTGTTCTTGGTATTAAAATTTTAATTTAATTTAATTCAATTTAATAAAAATAAAGGTTTTAATTATCAAATTTTTGAATTTTACAGAAATATATGAAAATTATGAAAACTGATAATTTACACTTCAATTCGTAATGTTAAATATAAGCTTGACTACTTTTTATAAGTTTTGGACTTAACTATAGATTCCATTGACAAATCATAAATTCATAATATAATGTTATTTTTCACTTAAGTCTAAAAGAAAAAGCAAGAAGAGAAAGGAGCGGCCAAGTACATATGGCTACTTTTGTTTTTTTACATCTGTTTCCTACACAAAATTATCAATTTTGACCAAATTGAAGGCCAATTTGATTTGTATTAACTAACAAGAAGGTTTTATTTTGCCATGTAGCGAAATTGGGCTTTTATATAAATTCAATTTGGTTTTCATCAAACATCCTTTTTCAATTTTGTGTTTCATTTATTGTAAAAAGGATAAATGAATAAAAGTTTTGTTGTTTATTCTATGCAAACTTATTTAAAGGTAAATGTTGATTTTTAAAACACCAACACTCGTTAGTGTTAGCAATGTTATTATTTATATAAAACTAGTTGCATGACCCGCTCGGTTAGAGACTTACTTTCATTGTATTATTTGTTAGTATTACTGAACTAATACTATTACTAATATTAATGTGATTGATAGTAATAAACAAAGAATCATGAGTTGTGTTTAGAGTGTTGCGTGTAACCATGCTAAGCTCATATGAGGCCGGGATAGTTTTGTTGAATCTTCTCGATAATTTGTTCAACTTTTGTCTCTTCATACACGTACGTCTAAACACTAGGTTGGATTGTGTTGTGTGAATACACTAAAATAAGCACTTTATATAAGCAATTTGAAACTGGTTTAACATGTGTCTTTGGGTATCAAAAACTCAACACACAATAGAGTGAAATTGAGTAAGCATTAACTCATCGAAAGATTAGTTAAACTACTTGATGGTATAAAAAATCTCATACCATAATATTTATCTAATACCATGCTCTTATTAATGACATTCTCGATCTCCCCTCTTGTCTAACACATCCATGAATCTGCAAAAGAAATCACAAAATATGATGCATAAATACGACTCTAGTAGAAAAAAATAACGAAAACCGCTTTAAGTATATATGCTCATAAATGTCAAAAATATCTATGATGGTGCAATTCCCTTACTCTCTTTCGACTTAATCCATTTTCCACAAACACGTTTGTAAATAAATATACTAAAACTTGAATCGAGCTTTATTTCCATTCATAAATCAATAATAAGTTAGCAATTAAAATATGCGCAAACCCATCATTCAATCTAACACCTTAAAACAAGGAGCTTATCTATATTAGAAAGCAATAGTTTGACAAGTAGTAATATTAGATTGCTAAAGTTTCTGTTATGATTTTTTTTTTTTTTTTTTTTTTTTTTAAATATCAATATGTATAAAGGAGCTAATTACAAAAACTAATAAGAAAATAGCTTATAAGCTGACAAATACTGAACATAGGAGATGATTGGGGTGACTTAGCACTCACTAAGTCACTAGTCACTCTATTAGCTCCACCCACCCTTTTATTATCTTTGAGTATACAAATTCCACCCTTGTAAGTCCCTTAATGTTATTGTACTATATAAATCTTAAATCCATCCGAACGTTGAATTGACCCTAATGTGTAGTAGCAAGTATTGAAATAAAGAAAAGTGTCTAATGAGCATAGAACAAAAACTAGATACCTGGCTAGCAAATAGTCTATTAGTACGCCTTAAGCTATTACTCCAAATAGGATTCTATGATGAGTTTTTGTTACTTGAATTATTCAACATTGTAACAACAAGGAAACCGGCACCCACCGCGTTGCGGTGGGGCTTTTCGTTGTGAGATCATGGTATGTTATTTGTCGACACATGTTGTATTTGTTTGAAATAAACGTTGTGTTAAGCTATATTTGTAATTGTCGTACGACACTGAGTGCTCTAATAACAAAACATTTTTTAATTGGAATTGTGGCTTTGATAACTTTTGGCATTCACGTGAAGCTTAAAAACTCATATTGGCGCGTGGGCCTTCCTGTTACTCCACTCTCAGTCGCACTAAAAAAAGGATGAGCCATTTCCTACACGACATGTGCCCTATTTTGGATTGTACTTCCTTGTGATTTCATATGTTATTTTTTGCCAATCTATTTTTCCACTTATCATGTTTAGTTACCAACAAAGACGGAAGCCGAAGACATTCCTCCTACAGGCTCAAAACGACCATGACGTCAATTTGACGCAACCGAATGGGGCAACCAATCACCGGCCACCGAATTGATGGCATTTTTTTTATATATAGTAATAACTACAAAAGACCCATATCACACGAAAACCGCTAATATATAAAATTGGCTTAAATGACAGCGATGCACGTATCTTTGAAAACAAAATTATACATGATTTTATAATAAAAGTTAAACTTTAACAGCGTATATCTATGTAAATATTTATTGTAACGATTTTCAAAAAGTAATTTAAAACAAAACGAATTTCTTTGAAAGAATCTATTATATCCAAAACTCAATTTTGAACTCAATATTTATAAATACATTTAATCCTTTATACAGATATATAAAACATATTTATAAAATATATATTATAACCGTTGTTTTATAAACGCAAACCAAACGGGTAAAGGTTTTAACACTTTAATGTTTAAAAATGGGTCCTAACGTGTCATCAACATGAGGTGACGTGTCCCAATATACATGAACATTTTTGAAGGCTTTCTTCTTATAACATAGTCGGTCAGTTTCAAAAATTATATTTCATATTTTCTTTTTTGTAATGTCTCAAAATAATTATTTATATTCCATCTAAAGTAATAAAAACGAATTTAGTAGAAGATTATTCTATTTGAGTGGTTGAAATTTGTAGTGGTCCAATTTTTATGGAGGGAGTATTCTTTTCGTCTTAAAATTATTATCACAGACAAAAGCATACAATTTAAAAAAATTGAACCATTACACTCATTAATCAATTAAATATCATCTCCACTTACTGAACTATTGCTTGATTGGTTAACACAAAATTAATATTACTATTGTGAGACATCTTAAAATAGAAATGAAGATTATAATTTAAGACGAAAGTAGTAATAACTAGTAAGGTGCAATTGTGCATACACACAAACCGACGCCAAACGATAGGAACTTCTTAAGGTTAAATTTTGTAGAAGGTATATTGTTTTATCAAAAGTTCATTGACATAAAAGTTAGTATGAGATAAAGAGGAAAAAATGACTAAAAGTGTATTACAACATTTTTTTAAAGAAAAGAGTAACCGAAATGAAAGCGCATTTTTTATATTTTTGGCAACATAGATATATCAAAAGTGGTTAAGCGTGTTGGTTATGAAGGACATAATGACCTATATTGAAATAAGTTAAGATAGTTTAAAATATTTTTGCGTTGTTGCTGCGGGTGCTTTATAAAGAAATATATTGTCGAAAAATAGTATAATAATAAAATATAATAACGAAATAAGTATCATTATACAAGGATGTACCAAATATGATGCTCGCGTAATGCGAGGACGAAAGATCACATGATGATTGATACTTTTATTAATAGTGATTGCATATTTTTTAACATCGAAAATATTATGCAATTATATTAAAAGAATTCAAAAACATTCAATTTAGTAAAATCATCATCATTACAACTTTTTCTTTTTTATTTTTTACACGATAACAGTTTTCTCCCTAATTAATTAATTTTAACTTTTTAAAAATTTGTAATAAGTAATATGATAAACTTAAATTTGTATTTCTTATCTATTTTTGAAGATGGAATTAATTTAGGATAACTCAAAATGTGGACAATAAATATTAAATTGACAGAGTAAAAAAGAAAAAAAAATATTCAAGGCCCGTTTGGTTGATGGGGTTTGGATTTGAACCTCTTATAGTAGCTATAGTAGCTAGGAATTGTGAAATATATGGGGCCACATTTGTCTTTTCCCTTTTATTTTTTATTTTATATCTTAAAAATAATCATTTATAATAAAATATAATAATTTATAGTATCTTAATATATTTTATATCTATTTAATAATATATTTTCTCTCTATTCATTTAATTTTATCAAATCCAAATTCAAATCCTAATCCAAAAATAAATTCAAATCCTAAACCCACCTATATGCCAAACGGGCCATCAATGTAAAATACAAAGGGTTAATAGACAAAAAAGTAACTATACTTTACAAAAAAGTTCGCCTAAGTTACTCAACTTTCAAAATGTTCATCTAAGTTACTAATGTTTGACTAACCGGTTATGTACGTTACTAAGCTTATATTAACTCATGATAACCGGTTAAAAAACGTGATATGACTAAAATACCCTAGAATTTACACACATAATTTGCACCATTCGTCCCTGAGCTAACGGCCGCCAGTTTTGTTTGTTATCATGTGGCAACGTTAGTCCATTTAGCGAAAAAACTATTTGTAACGTTAGTCCTTTATACATTTTTGTCCGTTTTTCTTACGTTTTCATACGGCTTTGTCTATTTTTATATGTTTTCGTCAGGTTTTAGTCGTTTTCGTCCGTTTTCATACGTTTTTGTCCGTTTTCATACGTTTTAATCTGTTTTTTTTTTTTTTTTTTTTTTTTTTTTTTTTTTTTTTTTTTTTTTTTTTTTTTTTTTTTTTTTTTTTTTTTTTTACTTTTTTGTCTGTTTTTCTTACGTTTTTGTCCGTTTTAATACGTTTTAATCCGTTTTTTTACGTTTTTATCCGTTTTTCTTATGTTTTCATATGTTTTTATCCATTTTAATACGTTTAATCCGTTTTTATACATTTTTGTCCATTTTTCTTACGTTTTCGTCTGTTTTTTGCTCGATTTTTTTTTGAAAAAAAATTCCATTTTATTTTCTTTTTAAAAAAAATTTTGAATTTTTTTGCTTGATTTTTTTTTCAAAAATATTTTTAAAAAAAAAAATTTGATTTTATTTTTTTCAAAAACATTTTTTGAATTTTTTTTGCTCGATTTTTTTTCAACAATATAATTTTTGATTTTATTTTTAAAAAAAAAAGTTGATTTTTTTTGCTCAAAAAAATTCTAGTTTCTTTTTCGAAAAAAATGTCGATTTTATTTTTTTCAATTTTTTTTTTTGATTTTTTTCTCAATTTTTTGAAGTGATGTGGCAAGGTGAGAAAACGTAAGTAAAACAAACGAAAATAGCGGACGAAAACGGATAAAAACGTAAAAAACGGATGAAAACGTATAGAAACGGTTAAAAGTGGATAAAAACGTATGAAAACATAAGAAAAACGGATGAAAACATATAAAAACGGGTGAAAACGTATACAAATGGATGAAAACATAAAAAAACGGATGAAAACATTTAAAAACGAACAAAAACGTAAAAAACGGATGAAGACATATAAAAACGGACGAAAACGTAAGAAAAAAGGCCGAAAACGTTTTTTGGGACGGTTGATGCAATATTTGTCAATCCAGGGACCATTCATGTAATTCTTCTATTTATTAAACCCATTTAGCAGGTAACCCTTCTATGGAGTGACCCGAATAACACTTTTTTTAAAGATCAGTATCCGACCGAATAAATACGCAAACATTAGTAATTTAGATGAACAATTTGAAAGTTGAGTAACTTAGGCGAACTTTTTTGTAAGTATAGTTACTTTTTTGTCTATTAACCCAAATATAAACAACAAAATGAGCCTCGTGTGGGATGCAAAAAAAGAAACATTAACACCTTCCTCTCTCTTCACACGATCTAGTTTTGTCTTCTCTAAGGGCACTCCCATTTATAACCTGAGTTAAGTTTTAACACGGTACCACGTCAGCGCCACATCAGCTTTAACACTTTCACCTTAACTCACAAAAAAACACCCCCAATCATAACACAACCTTAACTCAACAACAATTTACAAAAACACCCTTCATTAGGGGGGAAAAAGATTTTTTTTTTTTTTTTACAAACACCCCCTTAACGCTGAGTTAAGGGGTTAACACACCATGTTAACACGACTTTAACTCAGGACCATGCAACCTTAACTCAGCTTTAACGCGCGTTAAAGCGCCTTTAACGCCTCCTTCACTCTAAACAAGTTTAGACCCTAGCTTTTTTTTTTTTTTTTTTTTTTTTTTTTTTTTTTTTTTTTTTTTTAAAAAAAATTTTTTTTTTTTTTTTTTTTTTTTTTTTTNTCATTATTTACTCCCCTCACACTCAATGATTGCTTCATTTCACACTCCTGAAATTTTCAACCAACCTGTTTTTGTTCAGTAAACATTATTTGATCCTTGAGAGCTAGCTGGTGAATCTCTGAAATCTGTAAAAGGTATTTTTAACATATTAATTTAGCATATATTTTCTATAAGTCAGTAATTGCAGACCCCGTATTAATACAACTTTCTTTGATATCTACTAATCTAAGGAGAAATAAATCTGTTTATTTATAGTGTTATAGATTAAGTTGGTGTTTGGTATTTGCTTATTTTTTTAGTTAAAATAAACAAGCTTTTGATATGCATGCTTATTTATTTGAAGTAAAATTAACATTAGCTCAGTTTTTTACTTTCATATTTGACCTTATTATATGTATTTGATATTTTCAGATTTGAATGAAGTTTTGTAACAAATTGTTATTTTCATAATTAACCCGCTCGCTTATTTTGAAGTAGCTTATAAGTACTTGTTTATAAGCAGAAAATAATAAGCAATCCAACAGTATGAATACTGTATTAAGATTCTCATCCCTTTTGTTGGTAGTTCTGTCTTGTTTTGATCACAGCAAACCAGCCATGCATGTGAACTAACCCTGTTTAGACCCAAGCTTAGCTTGTTTATTTTCCAATCGTTACAGGAATTGCCACTCCTAATTTTGTTTATATAATTTCTATGTCTCAGGAAAATGGATGTTGCATCTGCAATTGTTGGTCCTGTTGTAAATGTTTTGACGGGTCATATTAAGCAAAAGCTGGGATATATCACTTCATACGCCGAGCATGTTGAGTACATGAGAAACAGAATGCAGTTTTTGGAAGATCGAAGTGCTGATATCGAACGCCTCAAGAGACAACATCCCAATATGCCTTCTCATGTACCAGGGTGGTTGGAAGCTGTTAAAAATATCAAGGAAGATGTTGACAACATTCCAAGCAACAACATTGGATGCTGTAGTGTTAAAAAGAAGTTTCTAGCAGGAAGAAATGCATTAAAGCTTACCAAGGTTATCGAACGTCTTATCAAAGATGGTTCTGACATGATCTCTGATGGCACCCTCTGGCGTGAAGCTGAAGGATATCTTGGCAGAGTCGATTTCAAAAACCCGGCATCAACATCAACACCAGGTGCAAGTGTGTTCAACTCAAGAGTAAAGGCATTCGATGATGCACTTAAGCTCCTTCAACAAGATGATGATAATATGGCTCGAGTGATAGCCTTGTGTGGAATGGGTGGCGTGGGGAAAACCACGCTGATGAAACAACTGAAAGAGGCTGCACATGATAGCAAGATGTTTAATTGGATTGTGGTTGTAGTTATTGGGAAAAGTTCCAACTTGTTTGCCATTCAGAATGCCATAGCAGCACACACAGGCGAACCTCTAACTGAAACTGATGAAAAACTAAGGGCAACATACCTTTCTAAAAGATTTAAAGGATTCTTGGAGCGTAAAGAAAAGATTCTGGTTATACTGGACGATGTGTGGGAGAAGATTAAAGTTGAAGATATTGGATTAGGGAGTCCTTTGCCAAATGGGGTTAAGTTGTTGCTCACATCGCGGGATGTAAAAGTTTGCCGACAGATTGCAAAAGATGCTGCTCTTAAAGTATTTGAGGTTGATGTCTTGAAAGAAAATGAAGCACACGATTTCTTTTGTCAAAAAGCAGACATTTCAGCCGAACATGATCATGATCTCTATGAAATAGGATGTGAAATTGTCAAAAAATGTGGTTGTTTGCCGCTTGCAATTGAACTCATTGCCGGAACTCTTATAGATGAAAGGGACAGGGCTATATGGAGACATACACGCGATCGTTTGAAGTTAAATGATCTTGATGAGAACGTGAAAAAAATTATTGGGATAAGCTACGAGAGTATAAAACGAGAAGAGGATAAAGCGATTTTTCTGCTTTGTGGCTTGTTCCCAGAGGACTCTAATATCCCCATAGAAGATCTCACAAGATATGCATGGGGATTAAAAGATGCATGGGGACTAAAACTTTTAAAACAAGTTTCTACTATGGGAAAAGCTAGAGACAGCACTCAAACAAGTGTGAACAATCTTAAAAAAGCCTACTTGTTGATGGATGGAGATAGTCATCACAGTGATTGTGTGAAATTGCATGATCTTGTGCTTGCATTTGTGGTAAATACTGTTTCTGAAGATGGTGAGGATGGATGTTGGATCATTCACCATGAAGATAATTTCTCAAATTATTGGAGTGAAGCTAATAGTATGAGCCAGTCTTGCAAGCAAATTTCGTTATCATGCAAGGGTATGTCGGAGTTTCCCACTGACTTTAAGTTTCCGGACCTTAGATTTTTGAAACTTGTGCAAGGAGATAAGTCGCTAAGGTTCCCTCAAGCCTTTTATGCAACAATGGAAAGTCTTCAAGTTATAGCATTTGAGAGAATGAAGTATCCACTAGTTCCCACATCATCCACAAAGCTTCGAACTCTTTGTCTCGATAAATGCTCGTTGAAGTTTGATTTAGCTTGTATTGGAAATCTTTCGAATCTGGAAGTGCTTAGCTTTGCTAACTCTGACATTACAACCATACCTTCCACATTCGGAAATTTGAAGAAGCTACGACTACTGGATGTAACAGGTTGTTGCAATCTTGTTATAGATGACGGTGTCTTGAAAAGCTTAGTGAAGCTTGAAGAGCTTTATATGAGAAGTTTTGATGGACGTGCAGTCTGCTTCACAGACAACAACAATAGTGAACTTGCAGAACGTTCAAAGAACCTTTGTGCATTAGAATTTGAATTTATTGGCAACAATGCTCATATGAAGAACGTGTCTTTTGCGAAACTTACAAGATTCAAGATCTCGGTGGGATGTTATTTCTCAGAAGTTAGAGACGAACGGGGAAGAAATAAAGTTGACGCACACTCATATCAAAACAGCTTGAAGCTGATCACCAACAAAGAAGAAATACTGAAATCTAACATCCGTGAGTTGTTTATGAACACAGATGCACTTTATTTACAAGTGAATGATATGAATACTCTTGAAGATGTTGATGTGAAATCCCCACATCCTCAAAATTCTCTGCCATACTCTTCGTTTTACAATTTAAGATCCCTTGTAGTTTCAGAATGTGCAGAGTTGAAATACCTTTTCACACAGAGTGTTGCAACAAATTTGTCAAAGCTCGAGTATCTGGAAATTTCCGTCTGCGATGCTATGGAAGCAGTCATACATACTGAGAATAATGGATCCGATATCATGTTTTCCAACTTAAAGTATCTCAGGTTGGCCTGGCTACCAAACCTATTGTGTTTCTGCAATAACTTTAATGTTATTGAGCTACCACATCTCATGGAGTTGCGACTTGAAGGCCTTCCAAAAATTACAAGCATTTATCCCAGTAGTGCATCATCTTCTGCGTCGGGTGATATTTCCCTCATGCAATCTCTCTTTAACAAAGAGGTAAGTATATGCTTTGTATTAGTATATTGATACTAACAATCTTCAACTAAAAGTGTTTTAATAACAGGCGGGTATTTAATGAATGAACAAATCTTTTTTTACTTTGCAGGTTTGTAGCAGCAGCTTGAGAAGCATTGTAGTGTGGAAATGTGAAAGTCTCGTGAATCTTCTCCCAAGCAATCCAATGCCATTATTCAATCATCTAGAAGAGCTTAAAGTTGAATGGTGTGCTTCTGTTGAAGTGATATTCGACATAGACATGGGATGTGTTGGTGAAACGGATAAAGTTAGCAGCAGCAGCTTGAGAAGCATTAATTTGTTTGGATTAAGGAAGCTTAGAGAGGTGTGGAGGATAAAATATGCTGGAAATAACAACTTGATTCATGGATTTGAAGCTGTTGAAAGCATAGATATTGAATATTGTGAGAGGTTTGAAAATTTAATCACACCTGCCACAACCACTTTTGATATGAGAGCTGTTGAAAGCATAGATATTGAATATTGTGAGAGGTTTGAAAATTTAATCACACCTGCCACAACCACGTTTTATATGAGAGCACTCAAACAAGTTCGAATTGGTGGATGCGGCAGAGAAAGAGAGAGAAAGAATGAATTGGGACATGCTGGTGAAAGTAAAGAACAGGTTTGTAGCAGCGGTTTGAGAAGCATTAAAGTGTCGAATTGTGATAGTCTTGTGAATCTTTTTTCATGCAATCTGTTTCCATTCCTGAATAATCTACAAGAGCTTAACGTCGAAAATTGTGGTTCCATTCAAGTGTTATTTAACACTGACTTGGGACGTGCTGGTGAAAGTAAAGAACAGGTTTGTAGCAGCAGTTTGAGAAGCATTAAAGTGTCGAATTGTGATAGTCTTGTGAATCTTTTTTCATGCAATCTGTTTCCATTCCTGAATAATCTACAAGAGCTTAACGTCGAAAATTGTGGTTCCATTCAAGTGTTATTTAACACTGACTTGGGACGTGCTGGTGAAAGTAAAGAACAGGTTTGTAGCAGCAGTTTGAGAAGCATTAAAGTGTCAAATTGTGATAGTCTTGTGAACCTTCTCCCAAGCAATCCAATGCCATTATTCAATCATCTAGAAGAGCTTGATGTTAGAGGGTGTGCTTCCGTTGAAGTGATATTCGACATCAACATGGGATGTGTTGGTGAAACGGATAAAGTTAGCAGCAGCAGGTTGAGAAGCATTTATTTGCATGGATTAGGGAAGCTTAGAGAGGTGTGGAGGATAAAAGATGCTGGAAATAACAACTTGATTCATGGATTTGAAGCTGTTGAAAGAATACGTATTGATGATTGTGAGAGGTTTGAAAAACTAATCACACCTGCCACAACCACTTTTGATATGAGAGCACTCAAACAAGTTCACATTTATAACTGCAGCAGAGGAGGAGAGAGAAAGGATGAATTGGTTGAGAAAGAGGTACAACTTAATACAGTAAATGATTTCCATTTTTGTTTTTATCCTTTTGTGACCTCTTTTCATTACTTTGAATGTTATTTCTTCTTTTTAAAATAAATAAAAAAAATAATACAGTAAGGTTTTTTGTTATTTTTAAAATAAATAGAAAAATAATGCTATTTCTACGCTATTTCTTCTATCTCAGATGTTTCTTCTTGAATGAATTATATATATATATTTTTTTAAAAAAAATTGTTGCAGTTATATATATATTCATATTTTAATTTGTCAATGAGAATTATTACTAAATATATCATTTGTGGTTGTGATATGCAGATTTCTAAAATTGCATTCCCATTACCCACTTTTAATCACCTTCATGACCTTGTCTTGTTGGGATATGAAGATGTGGAGGTGGTTTTTGAGATAACGAGTCCAATTAGTAGAGAATCAACTCACAATACCCAGCAACAACTGATCATACTCCCCAATCTTGAAAAATTGGATTTGTATGATTTGGAGAAGATGAGTCATGTGTGGAAGTGCAATTGGAATGAATTAATTCTTCAAAAACAACCGTCACAGTCCTCATTCCGTAACCTCACAACCATAACAATGTACAATTGCAACAGCATCAAGTACTTGTTTTCACCTCTAATGGTGAAACTTCTTTCGAGCCTAAAGGAAATTTATATATCGTCTTGTGATGCTATTGAAGAGGTTGTTTCAAACAGAGATGATGAAGATGTGTCTATAAATTCCCACACAACTGCATCTGTTGGGGTGGTCTTTCCTCGTTTGAAGTCCCTTACACTATTCGATCTACCAAACTTTGTGGGTTTCTTCTTGGGGAAGAATGAATTCATATGGCCAACATTGGAAAATGTTGAGATCCGTGAATGCCCACAAATAACAGTATCAGGTATTATTTTTATTTTAAAGTAAAAAAGAAAAAACCTTTGCCATGTTAGTTTCTTTTCTAGTATTAGAGTCAATTAACCTTATTGATAATTGTAATCTTCATAAAAGTTACAGCTTAATTGTTGGATCGAAAGTAATATGATTAGAAAATAATATCAACTGTTTGGTTATGTATTGTGATCCCCAAAAGGCCAAAACCCAAAGGTTGTACAATCATGTAGAGCCCTTTGGCTAATTTTACTCACATCTTATTTTATTTATTTACTCCGTATTTATTTATTTTTAATTATTATTATTATTTTTTTTAATCATTGAACCAACTTATATGTACAATTATCTCTTACATAAGTTTTTTTTTTTTTTTTTTTTTGACCTCGCAGGCCCGATCACCGAGTATATATTGAAGAGCCAGCAGGAGATATTTGGTTAAATGGTTGAACGTCTAGGAGATATTTGATTCAATAACTGGAGCTGAAATTCCAAACTTGAGACAAGTGGACTTAAAGTTGTTAAATAGACTCAAGTGTATATGGAAGAGCCAACAAGGGACAGAATTAAAGTTTCTGAACCTAACAAGACTGTCAATTGATTATTGCAATAGTTTAGAATATGTATTTACATGTCCCATGGTTGGGTAGTGTATATTGCAACTCCAGGAACTACATATGAGTAACTACAGAAGTATGAAGGCAATTGTGAAGGGAGAAGAAGAATCTGATTCCATAGTGAAGGCTATTGTTGAGTTTCCTTGTCTAAAGTCCTTGAAACTTGATTATCTTGAAAGTATTTTGCTTAGGAAAGGTAGCTTTTTCATTTACGTCATTGGATACCTTCGCCAGTTACCAATGAATCGATGATGTTCTCTCAAATCACTCAAACACGAAATCTGTTTTCAGGCAAGTTGTTTGCTTTATGTTTGTATATGCACAATGAACTCAATTTATGTGTGTTTGTCAACTTGATTCGTGTGTTTGTCTATTTATTATTGTAAGGTTAAACTGCATTATATTTATTGATGTTAGCTAAACGTTTTTATATAGTTTAATTTGGATATTGCAATTTGGGTTCATCTGTGTTAATGTTAGTGATTCATATATTTTGAATTCTATTTTATTCATGTTCTAATCAAATGATGCGTAATGATGTGGTAAGTGCGATGTTTTTAGTTGATTGGAGCACTTCTGGTGTTGTTCATAAGCTATAATCTGTGTTTTTATTGGCTATTTAATTACATATGTGTTTGAAAGTAGTAATTGTAAAATCTTGTTTAATCATTGAATATCACAATTTGGTAAAGGATGGAAAAGTGTGCCTTTACTCTTTTACGGATAATTTCTTGCTTTTAGAGTTGGAATGGAATGACCTTTCGTTACAAGATATAGGCTTCAAACTTCACTTATGTTAATCAAACCTTTTCCTAGTACCAGATTAAAGATAAACGAAACAAGGGAGGAGGGGACTTAACGAATTAAGTCGGCTACCTGCAAAGAAAACTTGTAGTTTGCACCTGCTTTAGCATCCTATATTAGGGAATGTTCTGTACCAACCTCATCTACTGACTTGATTATACTCCGTAGTAAACTAGTGAATCAAGGTGTGATTAACAAAAAATCAACATCAAAAGGGACAGTCAACTTCCTTATCTTAGAAATATTCCAGTTATATTATTAGACTTGAAATCTTAGAGACGTATTTAAAGGTATAAATTTATGACTATGTCACATTAATTGATGATAGAGATCAAATTGTAATTTTACTTGAATTATAATTATGTGGGAAATATGACTTTGAACTATATAGTAATTTCCCTGAAAATTTTTGTATTGTCATGTTCCTGATGGGTACCTTTTTTCGTCTCTCATATTTACAAAATGTGTGCTTTTGCAGGAACTTCTACAGAGGTTGCAACTGGTGGTCTTCATAATGCTATGCCTAAATTCTTGGGAAGTATGGGCATAAAAGTTCGTTTTAGACAAGCAGATTCTGTACATTCTGTTGTTCCAAAGGAGTTTGAGAGAGGTATGAACGTGCCCAAACAGCAGTTATCATCCACATTTGTCACAGTAACCAATTCAAACGTAACAAGAAAATGGGGGCATCTGCTAAACAAGTGGGAAGAGTTGCTAAAAGTATGAGATATGTGTGGTGTTATCATTTTGTGTTGGTGCACAATAGTTATTGTTCTTATGCTTCACAACTCCTTCATTTTTGAAACGCTGATTCAGAACCAACTCAGGCCAATCGCCACGGCTACAGGCACCGGAATGTTCTCTCAAACACGTGATCTGTTTTCAGGCAAGTTGTTTGGTTTATGTTTGTATTTGCGTAATGAACTCAATTTATATAGGATTAAAGGTAATTAGGAATTTTGAATTTGAAGTTATTAATTTAGGTTTTGTTATAGCCTGCTTGAGTTGTGTGTGTGTATTAGATTAATTGGTGTTACCTGAATGTTTTTATATAGTTTAATTTGGATATTGCAATGTGGGTTAATCTGTGTTACTGATTCATATATTTTAATTCTAATAAAATGATGCGTAATGTGTCTTGGTGTTGTTCATAAGCTATAACCTGTGTTTTTATTGGCTACTTATTTACATATGTGTTTGAAAGTAGTAACTGTAAAATCTTGTTTTGATCATTGAATATCACAATTTGGTAAAGGGTGGAAAAGTGTGCCTTTACTCTTTTAGGAATAATTTCTTGCTTTTAGAGTTGGAATGGAATGACCTTTCATTACAAGATATAGGCTCAAACCTCACTTATGGTAATCAAACCTTTTCCTAGTAGCAGATACAAGATAAATGAAACAGGGGAGGAGGAGACTTAACGAATTAAGTCGACTAAATGCAAAGAAAACGTGTAGTTTGCACCTGCTTTAGCAGCCTATATTAGGGAATGTTCTGTGCCAACCTCAACTACTAGTGAATCAAGGTGTGATTAAGAAGAGATCAACATCAAAATGCTTGATGACACTAAAATCATCAACATTTCTGGTATCTTTTGGCACATGAAAAATGGGTACTCCAAACTTTGTATTGAACACAAAACCAAGCAAAAAAATACCATTCGAAATATCCATGTGAGTATGTGACTAAGAATGAGGCGACATTGGTATAACAAGATGGCTCGAGCCCTCTTATTTATAGAGAATATATGAAGAGACAGAGGAACAACTTTCTCCTAACAATGTAGAGCTTAATCAACCACAAGGTATGAGTGAACATGTATTTATCCAAAATGGATAGATGTGTCACCCACATGAGTCCTACTAAAAAACCTCATGAAACCCAAAGTTCGAGTCCGGTTCACTAATCTAAATTATTGGCGTTTTGCAAGGTGCTACTTATCAGTCACACAAAGATTGCCTACTGATTTTATTATATGTGAAGGGTGTATCTTCTTCCTATTAAATGCTTGAACTAAACTACCTGCAGCGAATAATACTTGACTAATTTCATGGCATGTAATTCAAGAAACACAAAACGAGTTGCATCATTGGCGTAGAAGATCTTCGTCTCAAAATTGCGTTGTCACTTAGTAACATAATTTAAACTTTTTCATTAAGAATCCAAGTAGCTTCAAATACGAAACACTCTATTATGAACAGATGAATGATATAGATTTTTTTTTTTTTTTTTTTTTTTTTTTTTTTTTTTTTTTTTTTTTTTTTTTTTTTTTTTTTTTTTTTTTTTTTTTTNTTGGCGTTTTGCAAGGGGCTACTTATCAGTCACATAAAGATTGCCTACTGATTTTATTAAACGCTTGAACTAAACTACCTGCAGCGAATAATACTTAATTAATTTCATGACATGTAATTCAAAAAACACAAAACGAGTTGCATTTTGGCGTAGAAGATCTCTGTCTCAAAATTGCGTCGTCACTTAATAACAATTTAAACTTTTTCATTAAGAATCCAAGTAGCTTCAAATACGAACACTCTATTCTGAACAGATGAATGATATACATTAGAGTACTAGAAATGCACAAGTCGGCATGTAAGCATCTACAATATTATGCGTTTGATAAAACCATTATATTTATATCCCACGTAGGTGAAACTTCCCACCTGATGGTTATGATCAAACGTAATCCCATCTCTGTTTCTATAGGATCATATCCATAATAGGTGGCAATTTCGAGCAATTAACTTATAAGCGGGTCTTGGCCTTTTCATATCTTTAACGTGTCCAATGTCTCAAATCAAGTTTAGCTAAAAGAGGAACACATCAAATGGGTCGAATGGGTCAAACAGGTTGAAAGTCACGCCAAGTTTTTGTAGGTTCCCAGTCTGACCTAACCACCTGTTGGAACCTGAACCATTTTGATACTCTTATGGACCTTAATCCGATTTGACACTCTTACGAAGCAAATCGATTTTGATCCGTTTCAACCCGACCCATTTTGACCCACCATCTCTAATCTCTCTGCACTTTTTATATCATTGCATGTTTGCAATAAAACCAAACTAATTTTATGATTTCTGTTATTGTAGATATGCTGAAATGCCCAAGAAGAAAAGAGCAAGATTCTCATCGCGGAAGAGCTCTTGCACCAGTAAAATCCCACTTTATGCAAATGCTGGTTATGTTTTCGAAACCTAAGATAGAAATTTATATCCAAGCAAGATTTCACTTCTTTAACCAATGTGGGACTAGATATAAGGTTAGTTGAATCGACTTTAATCAAATAATACTAACAGTCCATGCTAGTTAAGTTATATGTTCATTATTGAGTGTTTGCATTTAGAAGCTAATCTAATAACTAATGCCAGAATTTAAATACGGTAATTAAGTGATGACTGCAATTGAACTCGGATAACATCTACGGAGTACAAACTACAAACTTTATCACTAGTTTCATATGGATTTACATTTACTCTCACGTTTTTCATTCTTTTTTGTTTGGTTAACGGCTGAGGAATCAATTGGCGATAATGCAACTCATGTTGTGTTTCTCGAATTACATGCCACGGCGTTAGGGTTAAGTGTCGTCGGTAATGCAAGGCAACTTTTCTTTGGGTCTAAATTTCAAATACAGTAGTTGATTTGGAGGGAAAAACCATGTAGAAAAATTTGGAATAAAAAGCTGGTGAAGAAGGATCCAATGCTCTTTAATGTCTTTGAGACAGGATCATTACTAGCTTTGACAAAAGAAAAGTCTTCATGAGACCTTTTGGTAATATAAAGAAAACAACAACATTATTATTAAAGAAACCAAAATCATGGCCACACCAACTCACCCTCCAAAACATTTAAATTTCACACCAAAATATACCAAAAGTAAAAAAGGTGGAACAAGATCATGCTTGGCACAAGACAAAGCAAGAAACATAACAGTTTCATCATATTGCAATGCTTGTGTTTCTTTTCATTATTTATTTACTTTTGTACAAACTGTTTGTGTTTCTAAAAATCCAAAATTATTTTACCAAATTTAGTACATTACATAGAACTATAGAAGACCATCACAGAAATGACATAATATCCTCACAAGAGATCTCAGGTTCAAACTTCACCACGTACACATCTTGGGGAAGTAGCTATAGAAAGGGTCAAAAACGGTCAAGGACATACCCCGATTAAGCTACCTTCATTTGAGTTAAAGGCTCACGCTTCCTGAATAACCTCAATAGTCCTGACCTTATATGTTTACCCGATATATTACATATGCAAATTGCAAAAGTACAATGTATGTCAAAGAACAATATTTCTTATGAACTTAAGTTTGTTAGATGCATATGCTTTTAGCCTTTTTGTATATCAAAGAACATAAATAACAGTCACAGAAAATAAACTATCCTTCTCATTTCATGACAACATCCGACATTACAACTTGTATCGACTCAAGACACCCAAATTACACTTGAAAAATTAGGAAGAAAGCGGAAAAGAACGAAAAAAAAGAAGCCATTTGGATCATGTAACCTAAAACCAATATACCTAGTCAGATCTAAAACACAAACTAGCAGACAAAGCACACGTGTGAACAACACTTCAAACCTGCTCCCGAAAATAGTGAATACATAGTTCGTGTTCTCAATTGAAGCTTGGCCGAGGTTGCACGAGACATGTTGATGTGTAAATAACACTCACTTGCCAGAAATACGGCAAGAAAAAAAAGGATCAAAAGGGAGAAAAATATGGAATGTGAAATGAACACACTAGAAAAACATTTGAAATAAGTTTATGGTGAGAGGATAGACGGGCGGGGGCTAGCACTGGCGACCCCTACGACAGCCTAGAGCACCGGCATTGGAGGTCATGCTACCGACCATGCTTGATGATTTAGCACCCAAACTTGAGGCTCTAGCATAGCTAGCCGAGGCTCCAGCACCAGATGGGGTGAAATAAGCACCGTTAAGTAGTAGGTCACCTTCTGATCTCCAGTTCCACCCATGCCATTTACCTGCAGCCGTATCCACCCTCTTTGTAACCTGTACACATAACCAAATTTCCATCCCAAAATCAACATCAAAAAGGCAAACGTCCGGTCAAGGAGGGTTTTGAAGAAACAGGTCTTGGATTCAATCCCAACTTCCAGCTAAAGGTTAATGTAATAGGTGCCCAATGTCTTTTAGCCGGCATCCAAAAAGGGTGCACGGGTCAGAGTTGTCCCGCCAATTTAAATATCAAGTGTCAATAGTTACATTATTTCCATAATGACATCTAAACACCAAAAAGTACACCAACCAAGTTATAAATATACAGTCAAGAAGTAATAAAGCTACCTCTTTAGCAAAAGGATTGGCAGGGGCAAGATATCTGTTGCCTTGGCTGTTAATGGTGGGGCTTGCACTTCCACCAATAGCATACATCTCCCAGTGAGTGTAGTCATTGTTTACTACATGAAAATAACCATGTCTGCATCTGCAACATTATTATTTTTTTACCAAAATTAAGTCAGATATGCACTTAATTTACATTGTACAAAAACAGTGAATTAAATTCCTAGTAATAAATGGATGTGTACCTTGGCATTCTCTGAATTAGACCTTTACCAAAGTGGTTATAAGCTATAGTCACTTGCATCATCTTGTCTCTTACATATGAGTCACTATGGCCCAACAACATCACCTGTTATCATCAAAGTTTAAATCATTAAAGTGTGGATCTTTTTGCTTTTTTACAATTATTAGTAGATATGATAATTTGATGCATGTGCTTATACACGCGTTGATTGTGGTTATATGTGACCTCTAACGCATTTTAGGACAACCCATTTGACTGTTTTGACACAAAACAAAGTTAATCTTTTGACCCGCCCTTTTCTAGTTATGATATCAAGATTGACGTACCTCGTTGTGGTGAGCTAAGTGGTTATTGGAAATGGTGATGGCAGTCGAGCCCATAACAGCATCCACAAGTCCGTCAGCACATTTAGAGAGCGAGTTATGATCGATCCATATATGACTTGATCCAAAGATAGAAATAGCATCACCATCAGCCATTGTCCTCCAACCATAATGAGACGGAGAGCTTCTAACCAGCGCGTTACCAGTTGGTTTACAGTCATGAATGTGTAAACCGTGAATAATAACATTGGTAATAAACTGAAGAGTTAGGCAACCTCCATAAGCTATATGAACATTAGCTCCACGCGCATCAATGGTTTTAAAACTGTTCATAATAAGTTCTTGCTTTAATGTAATCACCATGTCACGTTTGAACACGATCCATAATGGAGCCTTTTGTATGACAGCATGACGTAGGGTGCCTGGTCGTGGGTTAACAGGGTCATCGTCTCTGGAATCAGTGACTACATAAAACCGACCGTCACGGCCTCCAATGGCATTTCGCCCAAACCCAATCCCACAGTCAGCAAGACGCTTGCGGTTATGCTGCCAGTTTTTGTCACACCTCCAGCAGTCATCAATAGGATTACCGGTCCCACATGAGAAATATCCCAGTTTCCTCCTCTCGGTGTTATTTCTCATGGTCCTGCACAACATCACATATTATTGAAGTTTTCAGGTCCGGTCAAAATTGGTAAAAAAAAAATAGTAATAAAAATAAATAATCTAATGGGTCAAAACAGGTCGGGTCAAAACCGGTAAAAAAAAAAAAAAAAGTTACTAGTCGAAACCTTGGGCCAGGTCAAAAGTCAAAACAGATAAATAAGCTTTACGGGACAGAACGGCCTTGTCATGTCAAAATTAGTAAAATTATCATGGGTCAAAACGGGTGAGATCGGGCAAAATTTAATTTCCAACTTATTTTATTCCATTTTTACAAGTATACATGTCACTAACTCACTATTGTCATGTTTATGTATCATTTAAGGATTTTGTCAAGATTTTTAACCATGAAAATGTACTAGTATCATTTGCTTACATACAATGGTCAAAATACATCATTGAATGAGGAACATACTAAAAACACATTAGTCCAAATCAAAATTTAAGAAAAAAAGTACAAAAAACATTATTTGGTTTTGTCTTTTTAACATATGGACCAAACAAATGAAGTTGATTGCTTTAGAAGCACATGGGTGTGATAGTGTGGCACATGGCTAAGATAAGCTTGTTCAGTACCAAGCTTATTGGAAATTTGGATCACTTAAAATACATTTATTCATTTCACATGGAAGTATTGATGTAACATATGATAGGGAACTCGGGTTATGTTTTGGACGAGATTATCTGATTTTGACGAACTACTTACTATAAGACTACTATAGACATTTAATTAGTTAGAACCAGTGTTTTTTCACGACACTGGTTCTTTGTCTTGGTAACTTTATTTCTCGTAGAACAATAAAATTAACTCAATTTCCAACACACTAAAAAGTTGAAAAGTGAATTTGACCATCTTTAGCATGCTATTTCCTTCTTATATCATAAAGTATTTCTTGAGGTTCTTATACAATAAGAGTAACATTGAAGTTACACACTTACACTAGACCTATGGTTAAAAGTAAAAAAAGTAAAAACCAATGGGTTGTAAAGGTGTTGAAATGAAATGATACAGATTACAGAATTACCATGTGGTGGGAAAGTTATGTAGACTGATTTTTTTTTTCATTTAGGTGTTAGTAGGGTCACATGGTTTGATTCCTCAGTTATGGCAACTTTGACAAAAGTGTAAAAACTAAAATGATGGTTCATGAAAAAACTACATACCCAATAAAGGAAATTCCTTAAAAACTTGCTGATTACACTAAAACATGTAACATTTGCATGTGGATATGTACTTTGATTTAAAAACTATAAATAATAAACCCAATTACCAAAATGAACACTATAGTGATTGGTTTTACCAAAATGAACATTTTTTTCATAGTTTACGAAAATGACCGATATATGTCACTTTCACCTTTGTCACTTTACATCGCCCTCTTTATACACACTTTTGCGGGAGGTTGACTATTTTTATTACTACTTTACAAGGTTCTTGATTAAAGTAGGATGAAGACACAATGGTTGTTTGTGAGCCGGTATTCCCTCTTTATGGCTTATATTTTCTTCCAAATTTAAAGTTGTTATTTTCTTTATATTTTGCTTCCCCTACAGGAACAGCAGAAGCAACAACAAGCCATTAGTCCAATAAAAAGAAAATTTACACAAAACCAACCATACCATGGATTCACCGTTTTCTCGCCAAAACTCTTCCAACTCAACTACTTCACATCTGATAAACAACGGTGTAACTAACATACCTTCACCGTTAAGTATACCAAGCCTGTCATCTTCATGGAGTGAAGATACCCATCACTCAGCTTGTTACCTCCCACCTCGCCCGTAACACCTCGCCTAGGGCTTGTAACCTCGCGTGGCACCTCGCTCATGAAACTCCACATCGCCTGGAACATCGCTTATGAAACTCCAGCTTGTTACCTCGCTCATGAAACTCCAGCTTGTTAAACATTGCGCCTGGAACATCGCCTGGAACATCGCTCATGAAACTCCAGCTTGTTACCTCGCTCATGAAACTCCACATCGCCTGGAACATCGCTCATGAAACTCCAGCTTGTTACCTCGCTCATGAAACTCCAGCTTGTTAAACATCGCCTGGAACATCGCTCATGAAAGCTCATGAAACTCCACATCGCCTGGAACATCGCCTGGCACATCGCGTGTAACAATCACGATCCTAGAAAACGACACCTTGATTAATGAACATCGCCTGGAACATCGCCTGTTAAACCCTAAACTCCAGCTTGTTAAACATCGCCTGGAACATCGCTCATGAAACTCTTACCTCGCTCATGAAAGCTCATGAAACTCCACATCGCCTGGAACATCGCCTGGCACCTCGCGTGTAACAATCACATCCTAGAAAATGACACCTTCATTAATAACCTCGCGTACAACATCGCGTATAACCTCGCCCAAGCTCCTAACCTCGCTCATGAATTTTAATTCCGTGTATAACCTCGCGTATAACTCGCGTAACCCTCGCCCATCTTTTCACTTTTTCATACCTCGCTCACAACTCGCGTATAACTATTTTATACACGTGTAAGCTTACAAATTAATCTAATAATCCATCCAACGGCTAATATATTGAAAGTTCATTTTCGATAATTTTTTATGCGAGGTTCATTTTCGAAAAGCAGTAGTATAAAACGTTCATTTAAGTAATTTCCTCTAAATAATATCTAATGGGTTTACCTTTGTATATTTGAAATGCAATATATTTAAATTAAAAAGAGTTGATTTTTATGTTTAGTTGATATGACTAATTGTGTACATAAACTCAGAGTTATGGCAAGAAGATCAATTTATTCACAAACCAATAAATGATTGTTACACTTTTGAGATTCACAATCATTTTTCTAGAATAAAAACTAGCACTATGTTAGAGATACAACTAAGAATATAACGACACTATCCAACGTGTCACCTTAAAATGACAATGATCCTTGCATTCACAACAAAAATAGCTAGACAATGCGAAGAGAAACTCTCGACTATCGAGTCCTAATATATGTATTAGGCCCATATTATATCTTATATATTATCTCATGTACCGAACATATTATTCCATTCAATATATCGATTATCTCATTATCCTACAGTACCAGTCCTACAATAATCACCCGATTTATCGGAAACTGATGTAAACCCGATTATTGCACTAACCAACCTATACAATATAATAATCCTTTCATACTAAAAGATGTAGTAAATCATTGATTAGTTAAAGTAATGTGCATCAATGTATGTGCTCGAGAGAATGTTAGAGTATTAAATTGATCTTGTTATGTGTGACGTAAACTAGGGATTCATGTACACCATTATCTTTAACTTTTTTGTTGGTATAGAAATATATAAAGATACTTACATTTCAAGATGTGATTCAACTTCTTCAGGATCTTGAACTGCATTCTCATTCAAAGCTTCAACTTCTTTTGCTCTACACCGACAAAATTTTAAGTTAGATTTGCAAAACAGCATATGAAAACTCTTAATAAAATGTGACACATTCATATAATTTAGTAGCATAATTGGGCAAAACTCGTAAAATCATAGATCACATATCCTTATGGTACCACAATGTTACATTCATACTCGGTCCCGTTCTAAAGTTTAAGGCTTCACCGCGTGAACTAGAGAAAAAAATTAGAATTTTTTTTTAACAAGTTAAGCCTTACATCTTTTCTAGGTTATGATGTTTCACTAAAAAAAACAAAATCAATTATGCAAAACAGAACCACAACATAATGCATGGGACCGGACAGTAAAACCAGCCCGGGCCCATACTGTGTGGTTCTCCAAATATCTCTACTCTCGGTTCCAACAACAGCAAAATTCATCTAAAATACGACATCAAACAAACCAAACTCGTAACATTTTCATGCATCGGATCGGCTTTTACGACACTACTACCATTAGCACAACACATGAACAAACAATGCACCACCATTTTTTTGTTAACCATGGTTTCTGATCTTTTAGCCGACTAATCCATAAATTTGAACCACCGCCATACACACTCAAACCACATAAAGCACTCCCTTTTCAGGAAGTTGGCGTGACCACTTTAAGCCTGTTTGCAACTAGGCCTAATTCACAAATGTAGTTAAAAAAAAACAACTTCGATACCTTATATTCGAGTCTTCCTGTTTGTTAGCTTCAGCAACATTGACAACTGCCGCAAGTGTTAACGACAAAAATAAAAACGTGAACAATAACTTGTTTGGTAGCTCCATGATAATGTACTTACACACACAAACACTTAACGGTTTTTGTTTACAGTTGAAGATGAATGTATGTGTTTGTGTGTGTGTTTTTATGGATGGAGGAAATGGAAGTTATATAAATGGTGGCTGAATGTAACGGTTTGATTTTATAATGGACAACATGTTAAAAAAAGGTAACGGTATGTATGTTAAGTTAAATTTTGACTCTGGTTGGGTTAATATGGTTAACTAACTTGGGTCATTTTCTACCCATTTATTTTTTAGAATGTGATATGTTTATTTCTTTCTGTAAATTGATATTCATTAGTTTTTGTTTTTTACTTTTTTTGTTTATGGTACACAAGTCACTTGAATTAGGTGCAAATGGTGGTTAGTGTTGTAAATGAACTCGATGCTCGGTGAACATTTCATGAATTATTTGATAAAAAGTTTTGTTTTTTTGTTTTGTTTATTTATTAAATGAATAAGCGTGAACAATATATGACGTCCGTTTAGTTAAATGAATAAAATTGAGCAAAAGATCATACGCTATGTTCATGAACGTGCTATTATTCGTTCGATAACGTTTGTTTATTTTCATTTATTTGTTTATGTATGCATATCGTATCTTTATGATATATACTTTTATAATGGCTTACTTATACAAAATCACACTTATAATACACAAGATTATGTATATTTTTGTAAATTTTATGCTTATTAGTTTATGTTTGTTCGTTTATTCGCTTAGTGTCTTAGTGAACAAACATAAACAAAAATGAACAACCTTATTTTCTCAATAAACGAACGTGAATAAGAAAATTCGTTCGTTTAAGTGATCTTGTTTGTTTATCTGTCCGGTTAAAATTAAAGAACGAACATGAACAAGACTTCGTCTGCATTCATTTACAGCCCTAATGGTGATAGTGTTGATCATCTTGGTATTATGTGTCATTTGATTTTGATTTAATCGTTTTAATTGGAAATTTCATCTAACAAGTCAATAATGACTTGTTTGTTAGGAAACTAATCCATAAATATGGCTTTATCTTTTTTACTTAGGGTGCGTTTGGCTCACAGTATGTTTTGAAAGGAATTGTAATCTGTCAAAGGAATTGTTATTTGAATGAATTGTAATTCAAAGAGTTGGAATGTGTTGTAATTGTAATGTGTTGGAATTGTAATTGATGTATTCTGTCACTTTGTTTGGTTGGATATCAACGTAATTGTAATTCAAAAAAAGAAAAAACTTAATAATAATAATAATAATAATAATAATAATAATAATAATAATAATAAATAAATAAATAATAAATATTAACAATAAATAATAATACTAATAATAATAATATTAATATTAATATTTATTATTGTTATTATTATTATTATTATTATTATTATTATTATAAAAATATAATAATTATTATTATTAAAATAATAAAAATATAAAAAAGTATTATTATTATTGTTATTATTATTTAATAATAATAATAATAAATTAATTATGATTATATTATTATTATTATTATTAAAATAATAAAAAAAATTATAAATATTAATATAAATATTATTATAATTATTATATAAATATAATAAAAATAATAAATATATTATTATATAAATATTATTTTTTTAATATTTATATTAAATATTTATTATTATTATATTATTAGTATTATATTTTTATTACTACTATTATTATATTATTATTATAATAAATATTTATTATTATTATTATTATTATTATTATTATTATAATTATTATTATTATATGATTATTATAATATTATTATAATAAATATTATTATTATATAAATATTAGTTTATAAATATTATTATAATAAATATTATTATTATTATTACTCCCTCCGTCCCAAAATTATTGTCCAGTTTGAATTTTCAAAGTCAAACTGGTTCAACTTTGACCATAAATATTTTCTTTTATTATATAATACTTGATTAAAAATTATACCATTGAAAAGTACACTTAAAACCCAATCCATTTATATATTTTGCATCAAATATTATATAACACCCACAAAAATATTTAAGGTCAAATTTGAAGAAGAAAGACTAAAAAAATCAATAGTGGACAATAAATTTGGGACGGAGGGAGTATATAAATATTATTATTTTAATATTTATATTAAATATTTATTATTATTATTATTATTACTACTACTATTATTATTATTATTATTATTATTATTATTATTTAAAAATAATAATAATAATAATAATAATAATAATAATAATAATAATAATAAGAATAATAATTCTGAATTACAACGTAATTCAAAACTTTCCATCCAACATCCTATGTAATCTGAATTCCCTCCTTTGATGTAATTGTAATGGCTGAATTACAATTACAACGCAAACCAAACATCCTACGTAATGTAATCTGAATTACAATTCCCTCCATTCTGCAAAACAAACAGGCTACGTAATGTAATCAGATTGCAATTACATCCAATTACGCCAGATTACGGCGAACCAAACGCCCCCTTAAGTTACTCTGTAAAAACTGTAATTCACACATGTATTCAACTTACAAAACAACTTAAAAGCTATTTATTTACTTTTCTCATACTCTTTCATTATTTTGATTTTTGACCTTTGTAATAATCGTAGCATTAACACACAAATACTCTACAACACGCTGGCACACATTCATTTTCAAACGGTGGTCTACATCACTGAATTTTACGCTTGGGCACACGTCAACAATCACTATATGTAACAATAGCCACACGTTGAGTGGATAAAAATTTAAGACGGATAAAGATTTATGTCTACGAACCAACTGGCTTAGCTCACTTGGCTATTTGGGCTTTTTCTGAAGCTTAGTAAAGGTTTTCTTCAGAGTTCTAGTCTCGCAGAAGATAAAAAATTCAGGTTCTTCGTAGTGCGAAGCCGTGAGTTCTAGGGGTTTTCCTTCGCGGGTCTCTCCTAGTGGTTCGGGTCTCGGGGCCTGCCCGTTTGGATGGTTTAACTTAGGGGTCAGCTTCAAGAGTAGTGTCGTTCTAAAATAAAAAATAAAATAAAAATAATAATAATAATAATAATAATAAAAATTAAGACCACGCGTGGGTAAAGAGCTTTAATACATTTCGTCTTGTGTTTACGACTTATGATATTAAAAAGTGCACGACTTATAAAGTATCCACGTACATTGTGGAGTCTATAATTGTGTTAGATGTATTGAATTTTTTTTGAACATATATATTATTTTTGCTAATAGTTGATATTTTTCACAAGTCTGGGTCAAGTGTTTTAGTCATGCCAAGTTTTATTTTATTTTTTATTATTTATTTATTTATTTATTTATTTCTTCACTTTTTCGTGTCAAAATAAGTATGGATTTTTATACCAAAACAAATATCAATCAATAAAAAAAAAACATATCAATTCTCAAATCAGAAACTTTTCAAGGAAGATGGGATATTTTGAAATTTAATTGTTTATGCTAGTTGTGATCATTAGCAGAATTATTAATTGCATTAGACGTATACCTTCATTGGATTCCTGTTCTAGAAAACTTAAATTTTAATTTCTTATTAATTGATACAAATTTGTATTTTACAAATTACTATCTATAAAAGATTTGATTCTAAAAAAATGTTACACTAGCTTGAATAGAAGCACAAGTTTCAAACCATTTCTTCAACAATAAACCTTCCTACAATTGATTTTTAACAACCGACATTGATACATAATCGGTTGCCCAATGGTCCCATTATTAACTGTTCACCATCGTTCATATAGTTAAGGGTAAATAAAATAGGATAAAAATAAAATTAAAGTGTATTTGATGTATTTCAAAGGGTTAGCAACTAGCAACCAGTAAATTAGCGTTTTGCATAAAATGCTTGTTTAGATACAAGCAACTGACATTCTTATATTTTCTAAACGCTCTAAATCAAAATGCTACTTCTAATAGCATTTACGTGCTACTAGTGTTTCCACTTAATAATTATGATTATACAACTATGTTATTAGGGATAATTCCAAAAATGACCAAGTTACAAAAAAAAAAGTTGCCCAAAAAATATGTAAGTTGCCTTAAAAAACGGACACTTGGCGTCCCCTGGTTGGCTTGCGCAGTTGCCCAAAGGCCATTTTGAGAATTTTCAATTCTAAAAGGCTAGACGATTGGGCAACATTTTTGGAATTATCCCATGTTATTAAACACTTTATCAAAATAAAGAGCTATTGTTTCCTGCTACTACTTTCCACTACTATTTACTGCTATTATTTTCTGCTACCGCTATATTCGCTAAGCATATTCCAAATTTGGTAGATATGCATGCAGTAAAAGCCTAGGGTAAAACAATATAGATTGGTGAAAAACCAAATAATAGTAACTATTTTTACTAATTAAGACAAAAATAAAAGTGTAAAACTCTCAAAAAGTGAGACGTCAAACTCATGCTTTATTGTTTGCCCAAAACAGTAACATTAGATCCATTAATCTAATTTATTCTTGCATCAAATGAGGTAGTTAGTAAATGTAAGAATAGNTAAAAAAAAAAAATTTTTTTTTTTTTTTTTTTTTTTTTTTTTTTTTTTTTTTTTTTCTCCTTTTCTTTTTATGCACATATTACTTACAAATGACGAGTATTTGATTCAAATGTATATATTTTAACTAAGGTATCATGTAATTGTTTCTGACCCTTTCGCTAGTCACTCTTGAAAGGTATATCTAGTGCGATTTGAATCTGAATCCTCTTTGTAATGATACTAGCATGGTACCTACGCAAAGCAGCGGGTTCGAAGATGAAAATAAGCTGGACTGAACCTCTGCCATCCGAATTTAAAACCATAAAGTCCGCAAGAAAGATAAACCTATCTACACGGATCTGCATTTTGATATCTAAAACGAGTAAGTTAAGTTATACTTGATCTTAAACGTGTCAAAGTTCTCAAATTCAAACAACAGCTAAAACTGAAACATATCAAATACAATAGTTCCTTAACTCATTTAAATTTACGCGCTCATGTAACAAATACTAATTTAGAGTATGAATAGTAAATGTAAACCTAATTATGCTTATGGTTGTGAATTGGTGAAAAGGTTCAAGCTTCCTAATGAGCTTTTGCTTTCAATTAACTAACTACCCATGAGTTTGCATGATTTTGTTTTTTCACTATTTGGTAGGAGTAGTAACTTTTTTTATGATGATACCTTTGAATTGAAGCAACATGGGTTGGTTGGTCTAGTGGGCCATGCTTGGTTTGTTGCACTTTATGCTTTGGATGTTGCACATTGTACTCAATTGCATCTTTTTACATAATGACAAGTGAAAAGCATGGATCTCGTAGGGTTGTGTTTGGTAACAAACATATTTGGCGGGTCTCATTTTGTTTTTCACCTTTAGTTAAAGAGGGGAAATTAAAGAAAAAAAATGTAGTCAAGTCAAACAATATGGTCAGAGAACCAAAAACACATAAAAAAGAAAGTGCATGTTATATTTTTAACTATCATTTTTAATCAGAAATGTAACCAACACATTTAGTTACATCACTTTAATGAACCATGAGCAAACTTTTTAAAGGTAACGTATCAAATATTGTTCGCCGTCAGGATATATGGATGAGATTTTTCAAGTTGATGTTATTCGGTGAAGCCGAGTACTTAACTTAGATATGTGAAACCTAATCGGGATATTCCAGTGACTGTTTCCAACTCTTTTCCGAGCATCCTCGTGATGTCTATCTAGTGAAATTGAAATTGAAACCTATTGTGAGGACATCAGACTACTAGGCCACTTGATAATGGTATCGTTTGAAATCAATGTAGGTTTATAAATGAAAATTTTATTTCTTAAGGCATCTAAGTATATAACAATGCATTATATCATTAATCTTAAGGGTTTAGATTTCTGATGTGAAGAACGCATGAATAAATTATATGTGAACATTGATGAAAGTCAATATTTGATTTTATAGTAGTACATAACTTTCATAGTCTACATGTGCCATACAATCATTTTGCAAAAAGTACACTAGTTGACCATAAACTAATGTTTCTTTAATTTCTGTTACCAGCTAATCGTCAATAACATTAGATATTAATGGATGTAGGGCCGTCTTCAGGGAGTGCAGCGTAAGCGTTGCCATTGCAAAAGATCACCACTTGACGAGAGCCACAAAATTTTATATACTTCAATTATGTATATACATATGCTTTATGTGTATGTTTAAACTTTAAAGGCCTTGTTGTGGTAATGACACAGAGCCACCACTTGTTAATAGGTTTAAAAAAAGAGGATTCAAGTTTTTCTTACACGTACTATACCTTTTCTAGAATGCTTTTAAAATCATCTTCAAAAGTAGCGTCGTAATGGTTTTACGAGTTTTGATCGACTTTTGCTAGATATACTACGGATGATATCGATGCTTAAAAAACATGCACGTGCATACAATTTTTCACACTAATCGGGTGTAACGTTCGCGTTGAAATTTAGTATGCTGACGAAAATGAAAGACAATGTTCAATGTTGAATATCAAAGAAATGGTCTTGGAATGGATTACAGAATGATAATGATAAATAAAGACATATATAATTAAGCTTAATCTAAAAGTTAGATTTATTAGTCACTTTACATATCTTGTGTGTGAATATATATATTTGAGAAATGAAAATTGGCTTGTGAAGTGGCTTCAAAAGACAGCAATTTACCCTGAATCACCGGCAGCTAATCACGTATCTACTAATCATCAAGTTTATCTAGAATGTCATACATTTGTTCCGGAGCGATTGGCGCTCACATGCAATCGGCAATCCTAACCATTGGTTCATTTTTTTTTTTATAGATTCTTTTATTCATGGATAATAACATATTTATATTGTATCATATCAAACTACTACCAAACCATCTATTGACAAGTCACTTCACTTTCTCATACAAATTAAATAGTTCAAACCAATAGCCTATATCGTTTTCGTTTTTACAAGATTGAAGTAATAAGATAAGATCGCAATCTTAAGATTTTATTATAATAGCGGTTTTCAATATCTTTTTTAATATTATACAAATCTACAAATTAGTATATATCAGGAACACAAAATTATAGAAATGTTTCATGAAATATTGTCTTAAATTATGATTATAAAATGTTTAAAAAAAATCAACACGTTATTTTTAAAGTTTACTAAATATAGTCCATATCTTTTTAGTTTTATAGTTTGTTGTTCGAGAAAAGAAAGATCAGATCAGATTGTATGTTGAGATCCTATAGTCAAGATTGAGATCCTATAAGATCTTAAGCTTACAAAGATACTACGTAGAATCGGGATCGTTTTGATATGCAGCATCGTAAAATTGTAAGATCTTAAGATCAAGATGTAGATCTTAACAACCATGGTTCAAACCTCACTAGGTAAATATTTGAGAGTGGTTAAAAAAAGGTTGAAAACGTTTACATGAATACCTTAATTAAACACGTATATTTGAGTCAAAAACTCGACTTCTCAAATAACCGGAATAGAGAACCTATTTTGTTTATTATATTGTATCATAACCCATGTGAATGTTGGGTGCCGTAGTACGCTATCATAAATTCCATTTGCGTAAATTATTTTATTTCTAGAACTCGAATGGATACAAAAAATAACAGTGTCGTGAATTTGACTCTAAGTTTGAGCATTTTCGGGATCGTATAATGGTATAACAGACAAGATTAATTGTGACTAATTATGAGTAACGTCACGTCTCAAACATGTAAAATTTAATTGTTATAACAAAACTCGACAATCGAAAGAGTAAGCGAATAGTCGCACAATTATAACCTTACGACTTAGCATGGTTTCGCTTTACAAGCATGAAAATTTAGCTCGAGGATCAACTCGTATTACTCAAAGTACAATCATGTCGGACCTTATACAAGATATAATACGAAATGCCCTCAGATCGCTATACAAAAAGATCACTTCATACGTCCTTAGTTTCACGACCGAGTCATAAGAGCCATTTTGATTACAATAGAATTACAAGTTACATGCTAAAACGATTTCGTTAAAAAGGTTAGCTCGATAGGCAACATTAACTCGGAGTCCATTATAATAAGAGAGGGCATGATAAATAGCTCGATCTTTGAAATGTCTTACTCAAAGTTGTAGTTCACATACAAGTCATAAATGAATTTGTTTCAATAGAAATAAAAGCGTTGACAAATTAACATAAAATGTTTTAACGCGTATAAAAAGTTCAACAACTTTGATACATATTCACACTGGTTAGAAATTAGGTCGGTAACCCAAAGTGATCGATATAGCCAATTTTATAGGCTCGGTCGAATTTGAGTCAAAATTCGAGCTCGAGCATGAGATTTAGAACTCGATTGAGCTCGATTCAAATTTAGAGCATGAGTTTTTGGATTAGCGTCGAGCTCCAGCTTGACAATACTTGGCTTAAGTGAGCTCGAAGGCTAGTATTGTGTTGTTCTTTTTAAAAGGCCCTTGATCACATATCGTATCCAGTAAGTCATATTCTTACGTGGGTTTTATCCCAAAACCATGCTCACTTGTTTGGCGATTTGATACAATTTACGATCCGCGATTCACTTGTAAGTAGGTTTTACATTAAGTTATGGCCAAAACTTAAAAATTGGGAGCAACGAAATCTAAAAATCGACCTGCTTTGGGTTTGAGTTTTGGCAATGGTGATTGACAGAGTTATTGGCTTGGCCCAGTAAGCTTTTATTAACTAGTCCATATTTTGGGCTTGGGCCCAAATAGCAACATTTCAAAACTTATCAAATACAGTAGTCTGTTAGTTAAGACTTACGACTCAAGACTCAAACATTTCAGAACTCATCAAATAGTCTTTGAACAGATTTTGGTTGCGTTTAAATTTAGAGAAATGCTAGGGGCACAAAGAGGAGAGAAACTGTTACACAGTACACCAATAAAACGCTGACACGTCAGCTTGTGGATGTTTTTGTGAGAGTTTCTTTGTGGGTCTAGCATACCTCTTAAATTTAACTTAATTGTTTTAATACGGAAAAAAGGTTATAAAGTCATCCATTGATCATCGGGTTCTAGATATTATACTAATTTTACATATCACAAGTAGAAGAAATTTTGTAATGTGTAAAAACTAAACTATACAACTTTGTTCTTGTCATGAGACGGATAAACTATCGTAATGATAACATGAAACTCATCGCTAGTCACTTCGTAATTCCAATTAGCTTATCTTGAAAATTAAAGCTTATAGTTTTTTTCTTTTTGAGTTATCGGGTTTTCACAAGGGTCGACAAGCACACAAAATACAGACATATTACATTCGCATTCTTAGTTTTTAAGTGTTGTTTACATAAAACAACTGCTATATATTGAATTCTCCGTAGGTTAAATCTTATTATTGAACACTATAATATAAATAGAGTACAAGGCAACATTGAAACCCTAATACCATCTATTACTCTCTCAAAGTCCCGAGGGATGAAATTGCAAAAGCTAAAACTAAATGCTAAATGCTAAAGCTAAAAACTAAAAACTGATTTGTGATTGATCAAGACATTCGATGCGTAGTAGAAAAGTCTTCGGGCTCTTCAAATGGTTGCCTCTTCAAGGGCGTCTTCTAACGCCTGTGCCTGACTACGAGCATGCTCGGCCTTTGCTGAAAGGTCGATAAAATACTTAATGACTTGTTGACATATGGCACGATGTTGGATCAGATCGTCTTTGGTGAATTTGCCCCTTCTCATGTGGTCAACACATAGCTCACAGTACTTCAACATGATCTTTTCATGTATTTTCTGCCATGCACAGTACCTCCTCGATGTGATAAGATAGCGAAGCACTTGTAAAGCCGCTTCTTCCTTCTGTCCACCATTGATTAGCTCTTCGGCACGTTTAAATGCATCCTCTGGTTTAGAATAAGTCTCCATATTGAATACGGGTGTGTTCTACCTAGATCGATAATAAAACTAGGGTTTTGTTTAGATACGTGTGTCTACCAGTTTTTGAGTTTTTAACTTAACTGTGAGCCTTGCAGGTTACGTTATTTTTTGGGTTTATTGGGTTATATTTTTATTTTTTAAACTAGTTGGTCCAAGTGTGGGCTTAGAGTCCATCAGCTTTAGCTTTGCTTTAGGGTTTTAATGTTGGCTTGTACTTTATTTAGAGTGTTCAATAAAATGTAACATGTTGAGAATTCAATATTTAAAAAGTCCACGTGCTTTATTCTTCGTTCATTTCGATCGGTAAAATTATTTCTAAGACGAGCTTTTGCTTGATAATGTTAAGCTTTTGCCTTTATCAACAAGGTTTTAGAATACGAGTAAGCTTTTGCAAAAGCAGAAGATACATAAATGTTTGAATGGTCAACTTGTAGGTAATACTAGGGTGGCAATTTCTGACCCGACCTGAAACCGACACGAAAATTAACAGGTTCGGGTTGAGCTAAATAGATTTCGGGTCAAGTTTGGGTCGACATATCTAACCCGTTTATTAAACAGGTCAGGTTCGGGTTAGTAATAAAATAAACGGGTCGACCCGCCAACCCGTTTAAGATTTTTTTTCTTAAATTAAAAATTATTTATATTTAATTGTACGGGTTAAATGGGTTAAAGGGTCGACCCGCGCTAACCCGTTTAACCCATTTAACTCATGTAATATGCTAACTTTTGTATATAAAACGGGTTAAATGGGTCAACCCGAAACCCATTTAACATATTCAACCCGTGTAGCCTATTTAACCCGTCAACACAAGTATATATACGGGTTAAATGGGTCAGATTCGGGTTACGTGTAAACAGGTTAGGGTTGACATAGCTGACCCGATGATTTAAATGGGTCAGGTTCAGGTCGGGGTTTTATGACCCGCCAACCTGACAACCCGAACCCGACCCGACTTGCCACCCCTAGGTAATACCAAGTGATTAAATTGTTTCACCTACCCAAGTTCTATTGCTGTCTTTTTATTTATTTATTTATTTATTTATTTTTTATTTATTATTATTTTTTTAATCTCTTCTAACTAGTTTGGTTATTGTCACATTAATTTTAGGACGAAAAAAAATATATTCGAAGTATTAATTTTTACATGATACATGAATTAAATATAGGATCACATTTGTCTTCTACCCAACGCAATCTTAAAACCCATCAAAGTGCTAATTACGTGCCACCATAACCATTGAATATGCTTTATCATATTCCCTTTTGAACCTTTTTTTATTCCAGTTCAATTCCCTCTAACTAAACATGTTAATATATTATACCATTCACATAACACATAAAACATCTGCCATGAATATTAGTAGTATTATGAAAACCTTAACTATGATCATGATCATGTTAGTGAGTGTTTCTAGTCATATACCTACTACATTGGATGGACCTTTTAAGCCAGTGACACGAAAATTCGATAAGTTGCTTAGATTGGGTAGTGATGACTTGCCCATGAATCATACAAGGTTAAGGAAGAATGTGACTTTAGATTTTCCTGAGCAAATTGCTTTGGCACTTTCATCTGTAGATTCTATGTGGATTTCTTGGATCACTGGTATGGTTTTTTTATTAGTTTAATGTGGTTATGAGATTAGACTAAAGAGTTGTTTTGCGCGTTGGGCGTTGAAAGTGATTATCTGATTATTGTGTTATACTTAGTTATAGTGATTTGGTGTAGGGCGTGTAGGGGATCAAAGAAAATATTTTGAATCTTCTTTAGTTCTGTTTAGAGTAGTTGTAAGCCCGTAACAAAAGTGATTCTGATTAGTTTCATAAGTTAGCAAGTGTTTAGAACAGTGTATATCACCTTAAGTATGTATAATGCCGCTATAATTTTGGTAGATCTATATTTGAAAAAGAGAAATGTAATTAGTTGTATGTTGCGCTTTAAAGAGATGTCAAAGGTATTTTCGTCACCCAACATGTTTAGGCTTAATTTTTATATACGAAAACCAGATGCATAAACTTACTTGGGTGGCCTATTATAAAGTTGTTTCAATATACGGGCTAAGACAACTCGTTATCTAATTATCATAACTCGAAACCATCAAAAGAACATCCAAGCGCTATCTCCTTGCAGCTTGTCTGCTTGTGTGTTACGGCTGATTATGTGATTGTGATTAGCCGTATCACATTATAACGTTTAAAACAAAATGCTAAACACTTTGTTGTTATTGTAAAGGAGATGCGCAAATTGGGAAGAATGTGACACCACTTGATCCATCTATGGTTGCTAGTGAGGTTTGGTATGGCGAAAATAGTGGAAACTATACTAAGAAACGAAACGGGGTTTCAATGATTTATAATCAGTTTTATCCATTTGAGGGACTTCTTAACTACACTTCTGGAATCATTCATCACGTCAAGATTGATGGTAAGTATTTATCATCTTAAACTATTGCTATTAGTACTTCATTATTAATAGTTGTCGATTTATGTAATGTAGGTCTTGAACCTGGTTCAAAATATTACTACAAATGTGGAGACAGTTCTATTCCAGCAATGAGTGACGAGCTTGTTTTTGAAACGTTACCATTTCCGAGCCCAAACACATATCCTCGTAAAATTGCAGTTGTTGGGGACCTTGGACTCACAGCTAATACGACAACCACTATTGATCATTTGATTGAAAATGATCCTTCTATAGTTGTAATGGTTGGAGACTTAAGTTATGCGAATCAGTACCTTACTACTGGTGGCGAAGGTGCATCATGCTTCTCTTGTGCATTCCCAGATGCACCTATTCGTGAGACGTATCAACCCCGTTGGGATGGATGGGGAAGGTACATTTTTACTTTATAAGCTTACTCAACTAGTTAGAACTTGTTTAATGGGTTGGCCCCAAATGGTTCAGGGAAAAATAGGCCGGTTGGGCTAGACGGGTAACGGTTCAAAATGGGTTCTGGTCAAGTCGGCTATATATCTTGGAGGTTGTATGCATTAAAACTTACAAGTACATTTTGGGAGTCCTTCTACCCATTTGACTGTTTTATTTCAGCTATACCTTTTTTGTGATTTTACCCGTTTGACCCGTCAAAGATAAAATGTAAACCAAGAAAACCAATCGATAGTTTCACCATATCTTAAATTGATACTAAGATTCTACAAACCTACAACAGTTTGTTAATTTGACACAAATTCTATATCTAAAGTCCAGGTTCATGGAGCCCTTGATCTCTAGAGTACCTATGATGGTCATCGAAGGTAACCATGAGATTGAGCCACAAGCTGATGGAGTCACTTTTGAATCATATCTAAAAAGATTTGCAGTACCCTCCAACGAGTCAGGCTCTAACAGCAATTTCTACTACTCGTTTGATGCTGGAGGCGTGCATTTCATCATGTTAGGAGCTTACATCGACTACAATAGGACTGGTAAATAATTAACACTCGTATATTCTGTAATCAATTCATTATGTTAGTAACTCGTAGAAATATAATTTGTGTGTCATGGTTTCAGGTGCACAGTATTCTTGGCTCCAAAAGGACCTGAGTAAATTAAACCGAAGTGTGACACCTTGGTTAGTAGCCGCGTGGCATTCCCCTTGGTACAATAGCTACTCGTCACATTATCAAGAATTTGAGTGCATGAGGCTAGAAATGGAAGAACTTTTGTATCAGTATCGTGTTGACATCGTATTCTCTGGTCATGTAAGTTTAATGTAAAGTAGAGGTGGAAAATCATACACTTATGATCTTTTCTACCCAAACGCTCGGGATATGAGTAATTCTGCTATAAACACAATCAGTCTTCATAAAGCTACTGAATAGTTTGTCCCGATCTTCGGGTTTTTTTCAGGTGCATGCCTACGAGAGGATGAATAGAGTGTATAACTACAGTTTAGACCCTTGTGGACCCGTGTATATAACAATTGGAGATGGTGGCAACATTGAGAAGATAGATGTCGATCACGCAGATGAACCAGGAAAGTGTCCTTCGCCTGGTGATAACATACCTGAATTTGGAGGGGTATGTCATACAAATTTTACATCTGGTCCTGCAAAGGGAAAGTTTTGCTGGGATAAACAGCCCGAATGGAGTGCTTATAGGGAAAGCAGCTTTGGACATGGCATTCTCGAGGTAAGAAATGAAAAATCGAGTAATGGATTCTGATTATCTCATGTTTTAGGGGTCACATAATAAAAAACAAGTTTTTGGCAGGTGGTGAATTCGACATATGCACTATGGACATGGCACAGAAACCAGGATATCTACAAGGAAAATAGCACCGGTGATCAAATCTACATTGTACGACAACCTGACTTGTGTTTGGTATCTCCACAGGTAATCAATCCTTAAGCTTGTTCGTGTTCGTAAGCCATTGATTATACTCGAATGATGGGTTGTAGTTTGATGTAGCTACATAGTCACACGAGCCCATCGTCTGCAACTGGATTCAGAGTTCCTGAGTGGCGTGGTTTGTCTTCATGTTTCTTGATCCTCGTCATTTCCAGTACATGTCTTCATCTTCTGTAACCATTGTCCCAAAATTTGTGAATGTAAGAGGTGCTGTTAGAAGCCAATTTTGTGTGTCACAACTCGCAATTGTGAGTATTTCATTGTTCATTAGTTTATTGCATGCAAATCAACAATGGTATATACAAAGAATGATATACAAAGCAAATATAAGTGTTTTATATGATGTTTAACATCTTAGATTATTACAATATATTATGTCATCAGAACTCAGAAGCGAGAAAGCGTTCCCATATGATGAGAAGAACTCATCAATAGAGAAAGCATTAACGGTCCTCAATTTCCACCAACTAAATATCTTTTCCCAAATACCCATTGCAAGATCACAAGTGACCAAGCTATGAGCACATGATTCCACACTATTATTACAACTTGGACAAAGAACCGAGTCTAAATCGATGCCTACGAGTGTTCATTTTAGAAAGGAAATGTGACTTCGTTATAGTATATCTAATTGAACTTATCCTTGCATATTATAATTGAACTGTCAATATTTCATCAATATCATTTGAGTTATGATAGACATAATCACATGATGTTTCTAGGTATAAGTCACATCTAATAAACAAATTTTATAATCCATAGCTAAAAAAATCAAACTTTCTCAACTTTTCTATTAAGCACACATGATACATCCATCAGCTTCTATAGTTGTCTTATGTTTGCAAGTCATGTTTAACTATAGTTGGACAGCTTAAATAGAGCTGAATATGAGAAATTATACAGCTTCTTCTTTGCGAAAAAAGACTGCTATGGTGCAACAGACCTAGGTAGAAAAAATGTCTATGTGGATGCTTATCAATTATTGATATGGCACAGGAGAATTTCTTAGAAAACCATAACGATTAACTTGAGACAAATTTGAATGATACGAGTCGGTTTAATTTACATAAAGTAATCATTCCTTGACAAAAAACCAACTGTTGATGATTTGTAATTTGTATTTTTTAAGTGGAACACGGCTGTATGGACAAATGTCGCGCTATCAATAATTGACAAAAGCTTAATGGTTTACTTAGGAATGGAGTAGCGATAAGAAGCAAAGAACAAATCAGCAGCAGAATAATCTATAAAACTAATTACAGATAGTGGAACATAACATCACCCTTGGAAACTTCTGCAAGTTGGATTATTCTACTAAATATTTTATAATTTCTCGTGGAAATCCACATACTTGTGGACCAGTGTGATCAGATTGAACATTTATGCTCTTAATTCAATCACACAAAACTTATTTTGATATCGAAACCCCCAAAAAAGAAAAAATAGTTCCATCCTTTTCCTAGTTCCAATGGCTGAAATTGTTATCACTGCTGCTGTCACCGTTTTATTTGAGAAGCTGGCTTCTGTTGACTTTATGAACATGGCTCGATCCGAAGGAATTAGCAACCAGCTTACCAAATGGAAGAAACACTTGACCGTGATCCAAGCTGTGCTTGATGATGCAGCGCAGCAGAAGATTACAAGGAAACCTGTTGAATTGTGGTTGCACCAGCTGCATGATTTGGCTTACGATATAGAGGACGTGTTTGATGATATGGCCACTGAAGTCATACGACGCAAGTTCAATCAAGAATATCATGTCAGTTCCAGTACTAGCCAGGTATCGAAGATCATCCCAACTTGTTGTACCAATTTCACTCCTCGTAAGATTAAGTATGGTCGTAAGATTAGTTCTAAGCTAGACGAAATTACCACCAAATTGCATGATCTTGTTGAGCAGAAAGATAATTTGGGTTTAAGAATCAACGCGAATGTTGAAACTCAAAATAGAAGAAGTAGGTTGGAGCAAACTTCATTGCTGGACGATGAGTTCAGCTTAGTGGGTCGGGAAGTGGATAAAATGGAATTGCTGGAATTTTTGTTGGGGGATGAACCACGTAATGCCGGCGTTATTTCCATAGTTGGTCTAGGAGGCGTAGGAAAGACCACTTTAGCCAAAGGTTTGTACAATGACATTAAAGTGAAGGCTAAATTTGATCTGAGGGCATGGGTTTGTATTAGTGATGACTTTAATGTATTTAATATTAGCATGACCATTTTTCGAGCTGTAGGTGGGGAAGAAAAAAGTTTTGCTAATCTTGATCAGCTACATGCGGCCCTTAAAGAAAAACTTTCGAAAAAAAGGTTCATACTTGTTCTAGACGATGTCTGGAACGAAGATTACAAGAAGTGGGAAGTCCTCCGAAGCCCTCTTGCTGCAGGGGCACCTGGAAGTAAAGTTGTTGTAACAACTCGTAGTCACACGGTTGCTTCAATGATGGATTCTTATGAAACTCACAACCTTGGTGTTTTGTCATATAAAAAATCTCTGTCACTATTTGCTCAATCTGCACTGGATGAGCAAAACTTTGACAAACATCCAAAACTGAAATTGCATGGTGAAGGCATTGTAAAGAAATGTGGTGGATTACCTTTGGCTTTGATAACACTAGGGCGGGCCTTGAGGATGAAAAAAGATAATGGTGATCATGATGATGATGAATGGGAGAAGGTGTTGAATAGCGAGATATGGGATTTAAAGGATGCAAAGGATATTTTGCCAGCTCTAAGACTGAGCTACTATGATCTCGCTCCACATTTGAAGCATTTGTTTGCATATTGCTCCTTATTTCCAAAAGACTTCGTGTTTGACAAGAATGAACTTGTCCAACTATGGTTGGCAGAAGGGTTTTTAGACCAAAAAAATGGCAACATGTCCAAGGAGAGTTTGGGCTGCCAGTATTTTGGAGAGCTAGAGTCAAGATTATTTTTTCAGCCTTTAACTGGTGACAAAGCACAATATATAATGCATGACTTGATAAATGACTTGGCCAAGAGTGTTGCTGGGGAATTTTTCATTAGGTTGGATGCTAAGATGGGCGTATATGACAGAATTGAAGCATTAGTAAAATTCCGTCACTTTTCGATAATAGGTTGGGAAAATAAAGTATATAGAGATTTCATGAACTTAGAAGGAGCTACAAGTTTGCGAACTTTTCTGACAATCTCAACTTCGAAGTTTCGGGGGCCAGATATGTTATTACTAAGCAATGTACTTCAAGAATTACTTCCGCAGTTACACCTCGTAAGAGTGCTAAGTCTAAATGATTGTTTCATTGAAGAGGTTCCACAATCTATTAGTTGTCTCAAGCATCTCCGATACCTCAATTTAATTATCTGGCACCATCATCAAACAATTACCAGAACAAGTAAGTGACCTTTATAATCTACAGACCTTGTTGGTTGGTAGTTGTCGTAATTTATCTAGCTTGCCAAAAAGTTTCGTAAAGTTAACGCACTTACGACATCTTGACGTAAGTCATACTCCATTGCTGAACAAGATGCCTTTGGGAATTGGTGGGTTGACAAGTCTACAAACTCTGTCCAAGGTCATTATTGAAGGAGATGACGGGTTTAATATATCTGATCTTAAGGGCCTAGTGAATCTTCAAAGCCCGCTTTCCATTAAGGGGCTAGACAAAGTGATAAATCCAATACAAGCAAAGGATGCCAGTTTAAACCAAAAGAAGGGTCTTTGTGATTTGGAGATGGAGTGGGCTAATCATGTCTCTGAAGATTTCGGGATGCCATGTAATCGTGTCTTGGATGTCTCGTTCAATGAGACAACTGAATATGAGGTACTTCAAGGTCTAAAACCTCATAATAAGTTGCGAAATCTGAAGATTTTGTTCTATGGGGGAAAGCAGTTTCCTAGGTGGGTTGGGGATCCCTCGTTTGATCAGTTAAGAGAGCTTACATTACGTGGATGTATAAGCTGTGAACAATTGCCAGCACTCGGACATCTACAGTCACTTCAGATGTTATCTGTGGAAAGCTTGAATGCGGTGGTGAATTTGGATTCTATGTTTCTTGCACATACTAATTCTGTCCATCATGTTGCATTTCCATCTCTTACAGTTTTGAAATTTAAACATATGCCACGATGGGAAAGATGGTCAACTAGTGTTGGTGGCGACAATGCAACTAGTGGATTATTTCCTCGTCTTGGTGAGATTTATATAGGGTTTTGTCCTAAACTTGCTGAAGTATCTATTGGTTTTATACCATCGCTTAGAGATGTAACTATTCAATTTTGTGGCATACTAAAGAGTTACAGTTGTCCAAACAGTGTTGAGAATTTATACATCGGGTATTGTGGTTCATTGACATCCTTGACTTTCTCAACTGTGCACGAGATTCCATCCTCTCTCAAGACTCTTGGCATTGATGGTTGCTATAATCTGAGATCGTTTGGTGAAGGATATTTCATTTATCTTACTGATCTGTGCATCAGTGGTTGTGACAACATAAAAACCATAGAGGAAGGTTTTGGTTTTCTTCCTCTATCCTGCCTAAAAATTATAATAATCAATGATTGCAAGAATCTAAAGTCATTTCCACATGAGCATTTGCAAAGCCTCACTTCTTTGAAAACTCTGCATATATTTGCCTGTCCAAGTCTCGAATTCTCCTTTCCGCGTGGGTCTTGGCCTCCTAATTTAAGTAACCTAACAATAGGGTACTTAAATAAACCCATTTCGGACTGGGGGCTGCAACATTTGCCAGACTCACTTAATCATCTTTGTTTATATGGTCAAAATTCAGGAGTGAAGTCATTTGGTTGTCTTCTTCCACCATCTATAACTTGGCTGGAAGTCTCTAAATTTGAGGATTTGGAATCACTTTCTGATGTCTTGCCGCACCTCACATGTCTTCGAACGCTTCTTATTGAGAAATGCCCCAAGCTTAAAGATTTGCCAGAGACAACTATATCATTATGAGTATGGGTGCGTTGATACTGGCTTGTCATCTCCTAAACTGATGAAGGTAAATTTTTCCTTGCTCATCATTTTTGCTTTACATTACGATCTAAGCCTGAATTTAATTACGTAAATGAGCTAGAAGAATCAATTAAGCAATTGAGCTTTACAGATGACCTAATAAGTAGTATCTTTATTTTTGATAATTCATTGTCTTTTTTGCTGAAAGTTTGATATAAGTATTTTAACCGCTATCAAGATTCATTCTTAAGGTAGAAAATAACATAAAACAAAAACTAGTAATCAAGTAATCTAATATATATAGATTTCATATTTGGTCTCTAACATATGTAATTAATCATGTTATGTTTGTTTAAATATTATATCATTTTTCGGTCCGTATAAGGTGAAGAGCGACTGACCAAATGGAAAGCAAATATAGTTTTCTAGGTACCATTGTAAAAATGTATTTCCAGATCAATGACGTCTCTTCATATTATTAACTTGTAAAGCTAAGTTGAGAAATTGATATGTTATACTAAGTATATACACACGTACAGGTGAGGCTTTTGTTTGGTTAACGACAGTCAGGATTGCACATCTTGGGTCAAATTGTTGCAGAAAGAGACTTTACATTGGGCATTTCGTTTAATACGCCAAGGGAAAAGAACCATTGCATAGCCTTCAGAGTTGCGATGAAAGGTGATGGCACTTATCAATTTAAGACGGATCTATCATGGCGTAAGTTGCAGATCTTGTGTTTTTTAGTCCGATCCGGTCACTGGGATCGATGTTTATGTTCATTTACTGTGAATATTGGCTAAAGCTTGATTCTGTATAATATGTTAATATAAAATCAATAGATTGAAGTATTTTTTTTGTGTGATCTACCACAGGTTCTTTTTGCCTAGCGATATCCAACAGGTAGATAAACATTGTTCAGTTAGGTAATCGAGGGTCCGAGTTCTATCTACAAAAAAAATGTATGTCGACTAGAACGTGGGAGTTTTCCTTCAAAAAATGATCTATAAACCACAGCTAAACATGGCCTCAAAATCGCCAGTGATATAGCATCTTCACATGGTTTGATATATTTTCATGTATTAAGATCGGAAAACAAAATAAAGACTGAAGAAAAAAAGAAGTTCTTTATCTTGCACATCACCATTCAATATTCAAGCTAGATGCATGACAGAAAACCCCACCAAAATGGTAGTAAATTTGGTACTGAACATATTTTGGAACCAAATATTTCCAGGACGAACAGGAAACGACAAAGTCCGTAAATACTTTTAAGTTTTTTTGTTTTAAAATCTCATCCAATCAAGTCCAAGTTTTGCACACAGGGCATGATCTTCTCCTTAAGAGCCATTCATCGACACACTGCGACACAAAAAAGGGCAGCAGGGATATGTTAGATAACCTGATAATACACATATCACGCACCACCATAAGCACAACATGCACACTTAGTGTCGTATGTATGAACATAAATAGATAATATCAAAGTAAAAAGTTCATACCGCTTTATGAAATTTATGAAGACAAGGAAGGTGTCGAATTTTTTCACCAATGGTAGGACTTTCAAGACAAATAGTACATTCTAGACTATTTTCAGCCTGCACAATGCACCGCAAAATATGGGTCGTAATTAACAGTCTGGTAAATAAACAAGCACTCCCTACAATTTGCATACAAGTGGTAATCGCGACTTACCTGAACTGTTGACTCTGGCAAGCTATTAATCTGTGCACGAGTAGCACCTTGATGTTTATAATTGTCTTCATCAAGAGCCGACAACATTTCATAATCATTCCTGACCACAAAGAGGTAAAATATTGAGACAAACGTATTGGCTAGATGTATGGTGATTGGTAAGAAAGCAGATGGTGAACACATTATATATACACCTAGATGTACATTTTTCACCCAATTCAACTACATTCATGAATACAGTCGGGAAAATGATCAGGTTGGGTAACGGGTCAAAAGCAGTAATATTTGTTTGGGTTAACTCAAGACACTTAAAGAATAAAGCACTCAAAGAAGAATCATATCAAACATCCTTACTCGTTAAATTCACGCCCCACTTGTAAGATTTCGTTAAGCATTCTCATATCACTAGGATTTGATCTTGGCCGACCTCGCTGCATACCATAGAAATTAATTTTTCAGAAAGAGAGCATAAACTGCCAATTTTCAAAAGTTATAGCAGCTACTACCAAATATAAACATAGTGACTCATATAACTGTTAGTTGGCATGATAACATACCCGATGAGGTGCAGGAAGAACTCCAGCGCTTGGTAGATGGTTATCCTGATGGTTATATAACGGCTCCTCGTTATATAATTGCTGTTGTAATTGTAGAGCCAAAATTTCATCATCTTCAATTTGAAGGGCTCTAACGCTTAAATCTTCATTATTACCATGAATTTGTATATTGGGCTCTGAAACTGGATTTGAAGTGCTCGGCCCACTAAGGTTCTTGTTCCGTTTAGGTCTTGGCCCACTAAGGTTTTCATTCTGTTTTGGTCTTGAAGTTGAAGGTTGCCCAACTGAGTCCTCTATGCATGATATAGGACGTTTACCACGATTTCTTGAGGTGGAAGATTCTATTTGTCTATTAATGCCTAACTCATCTGCATTAGGTATATCACGCACGCGTGAAGAGGCTGTCGGTGAATCTTCAAGATCTATAATTTCGATAACGTTGTTATGATCTCTTTGAATCGTGTCGGTCTTCTGTTGTCTGATGTCTCTTTGTTTCCTTTTTGATGTTGAAGTTGAAGGTTGCCCAGCTGAGTCCTCTATGCAGGATATAGGACGTTTACCACGATTTCTTGAGGTGGAAGATTCCGTTTGTCTATTAATGCCTGACTCATTCGCATTAGGTAGATCACACACGGGCGAAGATGTTTTCGCTAAGTCAACAAGATGTTTAATGTCAGCTTCGTTCTTATGATCAGTTTCCATTATCTCATTCTTCTGTTGTTTATTGTCTCTTTGTTTCCAATTGTTGTGTGTGGTCCTCCATCCGTTTGCATCCACACCAAAATCCGTGCTACTTTCAGCCGGATCTTTATGAATACGCTCCCTGCAAGTAATATCCCATAAAGGTAAATCTAACTATCAAAGTCGTTATAAGATAGCTTTGTGTAAAAAAAGTATCAAGTTGTTAGTCTATGCAAAATATAAAACCATTCAAAAATACCACAACAAAGGCCAAAGGCGATTTGACCCACTTAGTTATGAGTAGGTCTTTTGGGGCTATGTATTGTGACTTCATGTCTATAATGTCAAATAGTTATAATCTGAAAATTGCTAAAATGGGAACAGCCGAACGGGTCTAATAGTCACCCTAATTCATTTCATAAGAATTATAAGATAATTGATTTAATATAAGTTCTGTAATAACCTTCATCACACCGAGTAATTATAGAAAAAAAGATAAAATGATCGACATAAAAACTTATGGTGCTACGGTACCTCTGAGACAAATGGGGGTTTCCTGCATTAGCCTCTTCAGATGAAAACTGGTAAGATATTCCCTTTCCTTTGTGTCTACGTGAATCTTTATCTTCAGCTACCAGATCCTCAATATCAACTATACTCGATCGACCATCAGATGCCACTGTACCAGAACCACTCGTTACTTCTTTCACGACACTAGGATTCTCACACTTCACCACCACCTTTTTAGATTTTTCTATATCAGGCGGTGATACACATTCATTTGGCGCCAACTTTTTCCTCTGATATATTTTAGAAAGTGTAGAAGGTTCCGTATTATTTTCAGCAACAACGTCAACACTTTTTCCACGCTCAAATGTCGGGCCAGTTTTAGGGATGTTCTCTACTTTTGATGATTTGCTTGATCCATCCAAAGAAACTATTGCAGGAAAATTAGCAAGCGGCAATACAGCTTTTTCAGATTGACCATACCCATTGACTTTGTGAGTTGACTTTTGAACTTCGGTGTTAGCCAAAGCTTTTCCTTTGTCATGTCTGTCAATGTCTATAGTAGGTTTAGTCTTTCTAAAATACTTCAAAACCGGGGACTCGTTGCAACCGGTAGGACTACCAATTATTCTCTTAATCCCGTTAAATATGATTGATATCTTGGTTGGCATGCGTTGCTTGTTGATGGATCCATCACTTCGCCCTACAATGGTGTTGCGGTCCTTATTATGTTTCGTTGCTACTAATCTATCAGGGGTGTCAGGAATCTCAATCACCTGATTCATTTTCATAAAATCGAAGGTCTGCATCACATCAAGAAAACTAATCAACTATGCATTATTGACAAGTAAATTATTAACAACTGGATAGATAATCTCAAAAGAATAAAATTCAATGCCACAATAAAAAAAAAAAAAAAAAAAAAAAAAAAAAAAAAAAAAAAAAAAAAAAAAAAAAAAAAAAAAAAAAAAAAAAAAAAAAAAAAAAAAAAAAAAGAAGAAGAAAAGATACACGGTTGATTCAAAACTAAGGTTAAAAAAGAAATTAGCATCCATATATTTCTACATCGTCGTTTTTCCAAGTTCACACATATATGTTTTAAAGCACCTTAAGACTAGAATGTTACTGATTGACACCTAACACGGATAGTCAAATCATATGTGTAGCATCTAACATTAAAAAACAGAAATAACAAACTTATTGCAGTCGGCCACTAGGTCAGAATCAAGTATACTAAAACTTGTACATATAATCAAACTTAAGCTTTCCTTTTGAATATAACCAAACATGCGCCTAGCGGGCACATATTAGCAAAACACGTACATTTATTTACAACATTACAGTAATAACATTTAACGTGCATTCTATATTGTATCCTGCTTTAACATAATCTTAAAACAAGAGTACATTACATGGATCATCCTTGGGGTTAGCATTGACTTTCAGCTATAGCCCTATGACTTTTTTATGCCAATATTCTCTAACTCGAAACCCTTAACACCCATGGTCCTTGTGTCTAAGTGCCGCCAAACTAGTCCCTTAAAACCCATCATGTGCCTTACAAAGACGAACCAAGCTGGGTCCCGGAGGTCCAAGGGATAGTGCTAATATTTGTTAAAAAAAACCTCGATTTTCCAAATGCACCCGGTCCAAAAAAAATTTTTTTTTTTTGTTCCTACCATTGTTTAGTTTTTCTTAAATACAACTAGTCAACTTTGATCCTAGTTCCATCATGGTATATATAGTTATTTCACCTTTTTCTTTCTTTTTTGGTACACCACTTTTGAACTCGAAAAAGGTAACAATAAGCCTATAGTACAACTCAATAAATCAAATTATATCTATGCCGCTAAAGGCGGGGACTATGAGTGTTGAAAGATAATACGTGCAAGTCAATCATAACAAATGTAATATACTAATATAATCTTACAAAAACTTGCACAATTTTCAAATAAATAACTGAATGTCATATCATTATATAAATCAAATCAAGCTAAACATATATTCGAGACCTAATGCATGCATGCAAATTGCTATATAGTTTCCACGATACAAATAATAGCCAAAAACATTATCTAGGTGCCAAAAAAAGCACAAAAAACAATTTTTCATAAAGTTAAGGATTATTATACCTTAGACAGTTGTGGTTAATGTTCTGATCGTTTTTTTTTATGTAAATACATATAATCGCTTTTAGGGTTTATGGTGTCTTAGTGAAGAAGATGGATGATGATAATATACAGAGAGTGTACTAAGTTTCCATTTAAAATTTGGTCACGATGAGGCGGTTTGGATTGTTATTGGGTTGGGTTGGGTTGGGTCGGGTTGGGCCGAATATAATGTTTACGGCCCAATAGGAAACTTTTTTTGTAAGATACGGAAAAAAATACATATGTGTACCACAAACTTTGTAAATTGGAACATCTAGTAATCTATACTTCTAAAGATGCTAAAAAGTACCCTAAACTTGAAAAAATTGAGTTTTTACTAGTTTATATTAAGTTAATTCAACAATTAAACTTTTTTGCTAAAAAATCAATTAGTAAAATTTATTGTAACGTAAATGATTTATACTTAAATTTGGCTAACTAAATATATTTTTCTTAAAAATTTAATTGTTTTTTGTTAAATATTTAAATTTACTATTTTCAATATAAAGAGTATCTATGTAATATTTATTTCAAGATGTTGCTTACGAACTACTTTTAATATATTTTCATATTGTATAATTAAGTGTTTGTCTCAAATGACTTTTAGACAAATTTGTAACTAACTACATAAGAGTTTTTGTAATTATTAATTTAATATATGTATACAAAAAATAAAAAGTTAAATAGTTATGGTCTGAGAATTATTTAAAACGATTATTTATCATTTAATTATTTTATAACATGTTAGAAAAATATTATTTAAAAACTTCGTGTATGCACCAGGACAAATGACTTTACTATGTTAAGGTAAAAATTTACATTCTAAACCAATTGTATTATTAAAATTAAATTATATATAAGAAGCTAATTTTAAAACTTTTCGGCTTATGAGAAGCTTATTAAAACATAAGAAGCTTATATAAGCCGAAAAAGTTTAAAATAAGCAAAAAAAAATAAAAAAAATAAATAAAAATTAAAATTAAAATTAAGCTTATAAATATAAGCCAAAAATTAAATAAGTCATAACAAACATATAGAGTAAATTGCATTTTTCGTCTTTGGTCAAGTTGCATGTTTAGTCTTAATCCTTTTGAAAGTGCACTGGCGTCCTTATTTTGAAGTTTGACATGCATGTTTGGTCCCTGGCCAAAGATAAATGAATAAACTACCCCTATTTCATTCTCCCATGAAATTCTTTTTAATTTAATAGTTTTCTTAAAGCCAAATTTATAATATTCAACTATTTACCCATATTCATTTAAAACATAAAACACATTACAAACATATAAATGAATTTAGTATCTTCTTTCACATGTATCTCTTTCACACCGCACAAATTCTTAATCTTCAACCCATGTAGATCTACAATCCTAGTGTTTATCTCAACACATAACGCAACTACACACTCTTATATTATTTCTCAGCCACCAAAACTTTATCCTTTCAAAAGAGTGATACCAATTTCCCCTAACCTTTTAAACAATAACAAATTTATCTTGTTGAACGAACACAAAATTACATCCCTTTCTTTCTTTTATCTCTTACACGAAACACAAACACCTGTGTTTGGATTGATAGGGTTAGGGTTTTCATCAACTACCTATACAACTCGGATCTAAAGGTGTTTGGATTGATGATTGGGGGTTAATTTAAAGGTGTTTGAAGTAGGTTTAATATGAAGGTGTGTTTGAAAAGGTGGTTGAAAAAAATAAAAAAGGGTGACTAGTCATGTAATTTTTTCAAATTTGGATAATGATGAACAAATTGTTTGTTACTAGGTTTTAGAGTTTTTGATTTAATTTTGAAAAAATGATTGAAGATGATGAATTTTATTTTATAAATATGGGAATTTATGTGACAACCGGAAAATTTCACGTTAACATTTATCCTTAAACATTAATGTTTTACTTTAGTCGCGTAAACTATAAACTTTACATATAACCATTATGTTATCCCATGCGTAACGAGAACCGTGTTTGGACATTTTACATCACAATAGACTAATGTTTAGTCTACTCAAAATAATTTAAACGGTCATTTTCATTCAAATTCATTGTTTTCAAATAACTTGCGCTTTACGCGTTTTTATTTACGTTTTAAAAGTTTTTACTTTTACAAATATAAAATAAACTTATAGTTATTTACCTTATGTGTCATCAAATATCCTAAAAACTTACATTTACTTTTATTTACATTTACCTATTTACTAATTACCTAGCCTAGTCATCAACTAAGTAAATATCTAGCAAACTCAAAATTATTTTTGTCTTCTCTTCTTTGCAATCCAACGCCTAAACACACCCCTAAGTGATGATTCACAACCTTGGTGTCTTAGATATTTATCAACTTTTGCACATCTATTTATTTATCTAGACACCACTACTTTTCTTTCTCATTTTCACTAGAACAAAAACACACATAACTCTCTCTTTCTCTCCACTAAAATCAGAAGCAAAACCACCATAACAAGGGTATTTCATAGCTTGGTTAAGTGTCTTGCACGGATTTAGGTTAAGGGTAAACATAAGTTAGGGTTTGGAGTTTTTGGTTAGGGTTTTTTATAGTGTTCTTGATCATCCATATCATTCTCAACTCATTGTAAGCATCCTATACATGATTTTCATTCATATAATCATTCCATTTTATTTCCTTATCACCAATATATACTTGTTATATAAGAAATGGATTTAAAACTTAGTAATAAACCCTATAAACTGTCATTTATTTCAGTCAAATTTTGTGCTATAGAAAACCAACGTAAACATTTTTCTGGGCTAAACGAATTTAAACATACTTAAATACATGTTTTAGGATGTCCCACATCGAGTTTCATAATTATTAGAGTTGATTTACTATTTTTAATAAATGATATGTAACTGTTAGTTAAAACCGACAAGAAAATGAGTCCCGTTTGTAATATGTGAAAACTACTACTTTAAATACTAAATGGGTAACAATGGTAAACATAACTATTGCAGAGAACACCTAAACCTAACAAAAGAAAGTTGGATGGAATCATGAAGTTAAGTAACGAAGTAGATACGACCCCGAGAAGTTAGGTTATGTAACCTGATTTTGGGCAGTCTTGACACTTTGGTGTATTTTTTATTTTATAAAATAATTGGCGTAGAACTGAGACAAGAGGCTTATATTTTGGAAAATAGACTAAAAACAATGAACCTAGGCTTTTGAACCAAATGTCTTCTTTATAAAACGAGTGAGATATAGCCCGACGAAGCTGGAAATTTTTAAAAAATAGTTAACAATAGACCCGAAAATGATTTGGTATAAACCGACACCCAAAACATGTTTTCACGAATCGAGACCTTGAAATAATGAAATTAGACACTTTCACCTACGTTCAGAGAGTTTAACAAATAAAAACGAGCAAGAAACGAAGTAGATATGCTCATTCGAAGTCAGGTTTTAAAATCAATAAACTTTGTTTTAAAGTTTTGAAATTGTGAACGCGTTTTATTCATTTTACCTAAACTTTTGACTTACATACCTTCATAAAAATCACTACAAGTATACAAGGGTGATAAGAGTTTATAAAACGCATATTCATATTGTTCACTTCATTGTCGTAAACCTAAAATGCCTTACTATTACAACTAGGTTGCAGTTATGATACTTTGACTCGTTTGTACTCGTACTACCACTACCATTTCTCCTTATTTCATGAGGTGAGTTTCATAGCCCTCGTTTACTTGCTTTATACTTGTTTTGAAACACTTTGGGTGAGAATACATTGTTTGCTTTTTCTTTCTAACACAAGTACTTAAACATTTACGTGTTGACTAAGTTACCACTATTGCCGTTACAAGTCCCTACAATGAAATAACAAACTGGTTACAATCTTGAACTAACAAACTGGGTACAATCTTGAACTAACAGACAGGGTACAAACTTGAACTAACAGATTAGGTACAAACAGACGCCTTTCCAAATTATGTTAAGGTTGAGGTGTCATGAGCTTAGTACAATCGTACTATTTTTGTTATATTGTATTTGTTATAATAGTCACACTTTGAAATCTTGTGGTCCACTTTACTATTTACTTAAACATATGAACTCACCAACATTAATGTTGACACTTTAACATGTATCTCTCGGGTCCGTAACTACATGGTACTTGGATAACATTTGGAACATCATACTAGAGTCGTTTTGTGGTCTCGTCATAGCATGACTTATTGCATAACCTACGTTCGATTGCGAATCAAAAGCTTCTTTAGATTTTGTAAACTATTGGATTATGACTTTGTAAAACATTATTTCTTTAACCGAATGTGTATTTTCAAATGACTCATGTAGAGGTCGTTCAATGTAACTGTAACTTTGTTTCAAAAAAAGTCAAGCCACGATATCTTCCGCTGTGATATTTTGGTATGTGGCAGATTGATACCAGAGCTATAGTTATAGCGAACTAGGTTGCATTTGTAGGCCTAGACTATAGCCATTTCATGTCAAACATTTCGCGCGCTAGCTTACTAAACTGTTATACATGTTTATCCATTTTAAGAACGGACGAAGTGGTATAGAAACGAATAAAACGTATAAAAACGGAGAATGTATAAAAACGGACGTAAAAAATCGAAATACTTTAAACAAACCTAAAATTTTAAATTATAAACAGCCGTTAGCATAAAAGATAGACGAAAGGTTCAAGGCTTGCATACTGCCCAATTGGATGTTACTGTGGGCTCGAATCACTAACTACTAGCTCGCCGTTCAAAAAAAATAATAATAAAAATAACAACAAAATCCACTTAACACCGGTTAAACAAATTGGACAACGAGTGTTATTCTTTGCAAAGATAGGGACTGTACATGCAACTTTAAACTTTGAGAGACGACAAATAAAATTTTAGGCAAACCATAGGGACCACCAATGTAATCTATTTAAAAACGCACCCTTGATACGCAAGTTATTAAGTCTAATATAAATACCATGCATCTCCGTATACTAAAAACCAAAAAACCCGAGAATGGAAGAAGTCGGACGACACCAACTACAACAAAAAAGAGAACAAATCGCCTCACTAGAAAGACAACTAGCCATCGCTAAACAAGAAGAAAAAGAACTATATAGATTACTATTCCTATCTCAAGCACCACAAGAAAAAGAACCTAAAAAACCCTCCAAGAAAGACCTCGCCAAAGCCGAAAAACTCCGCCGTCGCCAAGAAGCATCGGCTGTTGCTGCTGCCGCTGTCACCACCGTTACCCTCGACTCCCCAGACCCACTTGCCGCCAACTACGGCGACATACCCATCACCGAGCTCCAGTCACCACACACAGCCCAAGATGACGAAAGAAGATGGAACACCGTTACGTCGTTGGGGAAGGAGATGGAAGGTGAAAGTGTGTTGGTTAGAGGGAAAGTTCACACGTCACGTCGCATTGGGAAAGCGATGGCATTTTTGATACTTAGGGAGAGTGGCTGTAGTGTGCAGTGTGTTTTGAACATTGCCGAGGGTTTGGTTAGTGCTCGAATGGTTAAGTTTGCGGTTAAGATACCTAAGGAGTCTCTTGTGGATGTGGAGGGAGTTGTGAGTGTTCCGAAGCAGGATCCGATTATCGGCGCGTCTCAGCTGGTGCGTGCGCTGGATTGTTTTGGTTTAGTAGTTAGCACTATCTGTTTGTTTTATAAAAGCGGTAGGGGCGTGTTCTATTGTTTTAGTTAGTTAGAGGGTGTTTAGGATTTCAAGCGTTAGTAGTAGTTAGTGGTAGCTGTTTGTTTGCGATTTTAAGTGGTAGTAGTTAATTAACGGTTAGTAGTTAGGAATAGGTGTATGTTTTATAAAAGAGTTTGTAGCATAGCTATTTTTCCTTTTTTGGTTTTAGTTAGTTAAAAGGGTGTTTGGGATTGTAAGTGGTATTAGGCAGTAGTTAGGGTAGTTTGTTTTATAAAAGTGTTTTGTGTAGCTGTAATTATAAAGGTGTAAAGGGACATCCACAATGTTAGTTAGAGGTTTTATAAAAGCGTTAGGTATCATAGCTATAGCGTAATTATAAAGTTTAAAATGACGTGATTCTAATGTTTGTTAGAGGTAGAGTTTACCCGATACAAGCGGCTATGAATAAGCCCATAACGGGTGCCTTTTAGGAGGTTAATTGTTTTGTTTTGTTTGTCGTTGAGGTTGGTTAAAAGGTGGTTTCGGATTCTAGGGCTGGTTTTGGGATTGTAAGTGGTATTGGTTTTTGTTTTATAGAAGTGATAGTCATGTACTATTTATTTGTGCTGTTTTTCAATGTTCTCATAATTTATTAAAGGGTGTTTGGGATGAACTAAAATTTTAAAATTCAAAAATTTGTGTGTGTGTGTATGTTTTGTTAATTATTTATCTCACATCTTTTTTATGTATGCCAAAAACTTAGGCATTAAATCATTATCTCGAACAATGTAACCGTCACTTCTTTTGTAAACTGAATTAGTACCAACATCGTCAAGTTTGGGATCCTTGATTATTTTGATTATGAAATGTGTTTTTATTGATATAAGATATTGGATTTTCATATTTGTAGGTTGAAATTCGAGTGCGGAAGATCTTTTGTGTAAACAGGGCGGATTCCGAGCTTCCTATCTGTATTCAGGCCGCTTCTAGAAGTGAGGCTGAAATAGAAAAAGCTTTGGAGGTATGATTACGTTCAAACGCAATTTTGTAAAGTTGTTAGCTTTGCTAGGTTTTGCCATTCTACATTGTTTAAGATAACATTTTGTATAGTAATATGGTTCATTGGTGACTGTGATTATGCAGCTTGGAGACCATCTACCTCGTGTCAACCAGGACACCCGGTTGACCTACAGGGTTTTGGACATCCGGACACCAGCAAATCAAGCAATTTTTACGCTTGAGTCCGACGTGTTATATGTAAGACATCTTGTTTACTTTATACGTAGTATCTGCGTTTGTGATGTTTAACTGTTACTTTGTGTCTTGGTATATGTACGTGGTAGACATCTAGACTTTTCAAATGAGTAAAAGAGTGATCTACGCATTCCCAACCTATTGCAAGTTCTGGGTTCCCTTAGTTTACGCATGTATTCAAGTGTCTATTTTTTGTAGGATATTAGATCATTGTTTACTCCATGCTATGAGGTTGTCTGGAATGTGTACTTTAGTACTCCACTACACTTCGTACTTTATCGAATTATTTAGTGGTAACATCTCTGACCAATTTACTCATAAACGGGTTTTTTTGTATCAATCTGACCCGACCTGTACCAAAATTAACGTTTTTGACACGAACACATCATACTTGACCCCTTCTCACCCAATTCGGCATTTTTAGAATCCAAGAACAATTCTTGTCATAAAAGATATAACTAAAGAAAGTTCTATATGATTTTCTGCAGTTTTATAGGAAGTTTTTGAGGAAGCTTGGTTTTCGCGAGATCTGCACTCCAAAGTTAACTGCTGGCACTAGTGAAGGTGGTGCTGCCGTTTTTAGACTTGACTACAAAAACAAACCTGCATGTCTTGCGCAGTCACCCCAGTTTTACAAGCAGATGGCAATCTGTGGTGATTTTCAACGTGTTTTTGTTGTTGGTCCCGTCTTTAGAGCCGAAGACTCATATACACACAGGCATTTGTGCGAATTCACAGGTCTTGATGTTGAGATAGAGATTAAAAAGCATTACTTCGAGGTACAGACAACTTATTATATGAAAATTCAGATTAGAAAAATTCTAACGAGTGGATTCATGTAGGTGATGGATATCGTAGACAGCCTTTTTGTTTACATGTTTAACAAAATCAATGCGGAATGTCAAGAACAGCTAGAAGCTATTAGGGAGCAGTATCCCTTCGAGCCTTTGAAGGTGACTAATTTACGTCTTCTCATTTAACAGATTTGAGGTTTTTAGATAGTGTTTTGCATCACAGATTAATTCATGTTGTAATTTGATCTCATTCAACGTGCAGTATAAGGAAAAAACTTTGCGATTGACATTTGAAGAAGGGATTCAAATGCTAAAGGTTAGTAAAAAAACTTACTAGGTGGATGTTTCTGCTCATTTACTTGTAAATGGGTCTATTTAGGCAATGCTTTATCTAGAACGGGCAAATGGGCAAAGTTATCATATTTTTTTTAAAAAATAAGCTGGTAAGATGTGTCCTAAGTATCGTTTAACGCATACAACATCTTTAGTCGTTTTGTTCATAGAGTTATATGCATCTTGCAATAATTTAGTTTTATTAAACATATTATTAAAACCGTACCTGCCAAAATTGCTCGCTTTGCCACTTCTAAATAAATATATGTGTTCATCGAGTCTCTGAAACTGATCTGCTTATGCATCTGCTTGTCAACTTTTATGTTGTTGCATTCTGAAACATTAGGATGCTGGAATTGAGGTCGATCCGCTTGGAGACCTTAACACAGAAACTGAAAGGGCTTTAGGAAAACTTGTATTGGAAAAGTAAGTCGAAATTCTTCAATATTTACTTTTCTTTTTCAGTCATAGTTTTTTGAAGACATAAAATCTATTTAACGCCTCCTTGATTTTAGAAAAGCTTTTTGCTTCCCCAGTTCCTTGGATCATGACATTTTTCTTGACAATATTGATTGTAGGTACGACACTGACTTCTATATACTACACCGCTACCCTCTGGCAGTTCGACCTTTCTACACGATGCCTTGTCCTGACAACCCAGCTTATAGCAACTCGTTTGATGTTTTCATTCGAGGTGAGTTTCCATGCCAATATGATCTATGTGAACTTGTATAAGTGAGCATATTCGTTTCTGAATCTTAAAAGTTCTACCTGTTGCATTATGTTCAGGTGAAGAGATTATCTCAGGAGGTCAGCGTATTCACATGCCAGAAATGTTAGAGAAACGTGCACGAGAATGTGGAATTGATGTTAAAACAATATCAACATATATCGACGCCTTCAGGTACATTTTCAATTCAACCGGTATTATGTACAGGTCGGGTAATGGGTCAAAGCGGGGGTCGGGTTGAAGCCAGTCGAATTTTCTTTGTTTTTTATAGTCACTTGCATATTAATATTTCTCTTTCATAAGTGGCAACATCTTTGGTGGTCAAATAAGTCTTTTAGGATTTAAGTATTGATAATACTTGTTTTTAACGGAAATAGGAAATCTTGAAAATCATGTAATTGACCGTATGTAAAATCTGCATCTTGAATGGCTTTGTATGTTCTTGATAACCATACTAACAATTGCTGTGTTTGTTAAGATATGGTGCACCACCACATGGTGGGTTTGGAGCTGGACTGGAACGTGTTTTGATGCTCTTCTGTGCCCTCGACAACATCCGAAAGACATCACTTTTCCCACGTGACCCACGAAGACTCGAACCATAGATCTGTTGCTTTGCATTATGGGTTTACGCTCTTTTGGTGATCTGTTGCTGCAATTTCTTTTTTAGAAGGTTGTAATCGCTGAGAACCGTTTTTCGTAGGAAAACTCCCACATTCTAGTCAGCATACATTTTGGTTGTAGATAGCACTCGGACCCTCAATTACTAACTGATCGAACAATGTTTTATTTACCCGTTGGATATCGCTAGGTAAAAAGAACCCTTGGTAGATCACACAAAAAAACTTTAATCTAACTACAAGTTATAAAATCATCAATATTAGATTTTATAGTAACATATATATAGAGAAGCTTCAGCCAATGTTTACAGTAAATGAACATAAACATTATATTGATTCCAATGACTGGATCGGACTAAAAAACACAGCTAGAGTATGCAACTTGAAAAAGATTACAGGAATAGAGATCACCTATATATACAGATCTGCAACTTATGCCATGATAGAACCGTCTTAAATTGATAAGTGCCAACACTTTTCATCGCAACTCTGAAGGCAATGCAATGGTTCTTTACCCTTGGCGTATTAAACGAAATACACGATGTAAAGTCTCTTTCTGCAACCCTGACTGTCGTTAACCAAACAACAAAGGCCTAACCTGTATATATAAGTATATAACATATCAATTTCTCAACTTAGCTTTACAAGTTAATAATACGAAGAGACGTCATCGGGCTGGAAATACAGTTCTGCAATGTGTCTAACTCAAAGAAAAAAAAAAAATAATTCCCCCGTAAGAAGCAAACAGTTATTTTTCGTAATATGACAGTACACTAATACAGTATTTATATCCGATAACCAATCCACATTTTTTCATACTGGTTACAAAGGCTGATCCCTAGAAAACTATATTTGCTTTCCATGTGGTCACTCGCTCTTCACCTTTTACGGACCAAAACATGATATCATTTTTAAACAATCAACCCGAATTTAACCGATTCTGTAACTTTAAGCAAATCACATGAACCTTATGTGATTTACTCTATATATATTGACTGGCCGTTTATTCTACTAATATTGGATTACTTGATTACTAATCTTTCAAAAAAAGTTCTACGTTGAGAAATAAGAATGAATCTTGATAGCCATTAACATACTCTTCTAGCTCATTTACCTAATTTAATTCCGGCCTAGATCTTTATGCCAAGATCTTACTGTAAAGCAAGATGATGAGCAAGGAGAAATTGTACCTTCAGGCAGAGATTTGGAGAGGATGGGCTACTATGAAAGCGTTGTTACTGATAATGATGAAGTTGTCTCTGTGAGATCTTTAAGCTTGGGGCATTTCTCAACAAAAAGCGTTCGAAGACATGTGAGGTGTGGCAAGACATCAGAAAGTGATTCTAAATCCTCAAATTTAGAGACTTCCAGAAAAGTTATAGATGGTGGAAGAAGAAAACCAAATGACTTCACTCCTGAATTTTGACCGTATAAATAAAGACGATCAAGTGAGTCTGGCAAATGTTGCAACCCCCAGTCTGAAATGGGATTATTGAAGCATCCTATTGTTAGGTTACTTAAATTAGGAGGCCAAGATCCACAAGGAAAGGAGAAGTCGAGACTTGGGCAGGCACGTATATGCAGAGCTTCCAAAGAAGTGAGGCTTTGAAAATGCTCATGTGGAAATGACTTTAGATTCTTGCAATCACTGATCATTATAGATTTTAGGCAGGATAGAGGAAGAAAACCAAAACCTTCCTCTATGGTTTATATGTTGTAGCAATCATTGATGCATAGATTAGTGAGATAAAGGAAGTGTCCTTTACCAAACGATCTCAGATTATAACAACCATCAATGCCAAGAGTCTTAAGAGATGATGGAATCTCGTGCACGGTTGAGAAAGTCAAGGATGTCAATGAACCACAATAACCGATGTACAAATTCTCAACACTGTTTGGACAGCTGTAACTCTTTAGTATGTCACAAAATTGAATAGTTACATCTCTAAGCGATGGTATAAAACCAATAGATACTTCAGCAAGTTTCGGACAATACCCTATGTAAATCTCAACAAGACGAGGAAATAATCCACTAGTTGCATTGTCGCCACCAACACTAGTTGACCATCTTTCCCATCGTGGCATATCTTTAAATTTCAAAACTGTAAGAGACGGAAATGCAACATGATGGACAGAATTAGTAAACATAGAATCCAAATTCACCACCTCATTCAAGCTTTCCACAGATAACATCTGAAGTGACTGTAGATGTCCGAGTGTTGGCAATTGTTCACAACCTATACAACCACGTAATGTAAGCTCTCTTAACTGATCAAATGAGGGATCCCCAACCCACCTAGGAAACTGCTTTCCCCCATAGAACAAAATCTTCAGATTTCTCAACTTATGATGAGGTTTTAGACCTTGAAGTACCTCATATTCAGTCATCTCATTGAAAGAGACATCCAAGACACGATTATATGGCATCCCAAAATATTGCTCGACATAATTAGCCCATTCCATCTCCAAATCACAAAGACCCTTCTTTTGGCTTAAACTAGCATCCTTTGCTTGTATTGGATTTATCACTTTGTCTAGCCCCTTAATGGAAAGCGAGCTTTGAAGATTCACTAGGCCCTTAAGATCAGATAATTTAAACCCGTTATCTCCTTCAATAACGACCTTGGATAGAGTTTGCAGGCTCGTCAACCCATTCAATCCTAAAGGCATCTTGGTCAACAATGGAGTATGACTGACGTCAAGATGTCGTAAGTGCGTTAACTTTACAAAACTCTCTGGCAAGCTAGATAACCCACGACAACTACCAATCAACAAGGTCTCCAGATTATAAAGGTCACTGACTTGTTCTGGTAATCGTGTTATGCTAGTGTGAGATAAATTGAGGTATCGGAGATGCTTGAGACAACTAATAGATTGTGGAACCTCTTCAATGAAACAATAATTTAGACTTAGCACTCTTACGAGGTGTAACTGCGGAAGTAATTCTGGAAGTACATTGCTCAATAAGTACATATGTGGCCACCGTATCTTCGAAGTTGACATTATCATAAAAGTTCGCAAACTTGTAGCTCCTTCTAAGTTCATGAAATTTCTAAATACTTTACAACCTATTGTCGAAAAGTGACGGAATTTTACTAATGCTTCAATTCTATCATATACACCTATCTTAGCATCCAACCTAATGAAAAATTCCCCAGCAACACTCTTGGCCAAGTCATTTATCAAGTCATGCATTATATATTGTGCTTTGTCACCAGTTAAAGGCTGAAAAAATAATCTTGACTCTAGCTCTCCAAAATACTGGCAGCCCAAACTCTCCTTGGACATGTTGCCATTTTTTTGGTCTAAAAACCCTTCTGCCAACCATAGTTGGACAAGTTCATTCTTGTCAAACACGAAGTCTTTTGGAAATAAGGAGCAATATGCAAACAAATGCTTCAAATGTGGAGCGAGATCATAGTAGCTCAGTCTTAGAGCTGGCAAAATATCCTTTGCATCCTTTAAATCCCATATCTCGCTATTCAACACCTTCTCCCATTCATCATCATCATGATCACCATCATCTTTTTTCATCCTCAAGGCCCGCCCTAGTGTTATCAAAGCCAAAGGTAATCCACCACATTTCTTTACAATGCCTTCACCATGCAATTTCAGTTTTGGATGTTTGTCAAAGTTTTGCTCATCCAGTGCAGATTGAGCAAATAGTGACAGAGATTTTTTATATGACAAAACACCAAGGTTGTGAGTTTCATAAGAATCCATCATTGAAGCAACCGTGTGACTACGAGTTGTTACAACAACTTTACTTCCAGGTGCCCCTGCAGCAAGAGGGCTTCGGAGGACTTCCCACTTCTTGTAATCTTCGTTCCAGACATCGTCTAGAACAAGTATGAACCTTTTTTTCGAAAGTTTTTCTTTAAGGGCCGCATGTAGCTGATCAAGATTAGCAAAACTTTTTTCTTCCCCACCTACAGCTCGAAAAATGGTCATGCTAATATTAAATACATTAAAGTCATCACTAATACAAACCCATGCCCTCAGATCAAATTTAGCCTTCACTTTAATGTCATTGTACAAACCTTTGGCTAAAGTGGTCTTTCCTACGCCTCCTAGACCAACTATGGAAATAACGCCGGCATTACGTGGTTCATCCCCCAACAAAAATTCCAGCAATTCCATTTTATCCACTTCCCGACCCACTAAGCTGAACTCATCGTCCAGCAATGAAGTTTGCTCCAACCTACTTCTTCTATTTTGAGTTTCAACATTCGCGTTGATTCTTAAACCCAAATTATCTTTCTGCTCAACAAGATCATGCAATTTGGTGGTAATTTCGTCTAGCTTAGAACTAATCTTACGACCATACTTAATCTTACGAGGAGTGAAATTGGTACAACAAGTTGGGATGATCTTCAATGCCTGGCTAGTACTGGAACTGACATGATATTCTTGATTGAACTTGCGTCGTATGACTTCAGTGGCCATATCATCAAGCACGTCCTCTATATCATAAGCCAAATCATGCAGCTGGTGCAACCACAATTCAACAGGTTTCCTTGTAATCTTCTGCTGCGCTGCATCATCAAGCACAGCTTGGATCACGGTCAAGTGTTTCTTCCATTTGGTAAGCTGGTTGCTAATTCCTTCGGATCGAGCCATGTTCATAAAGTCAACAGAAGCCAGCTTCTCAAATAGAACAGTGACAGCAGCGGTAATAACAATTTCAGCCATTGGAACTAGGAAAAGGATGGAACTATTGTTTCTTTTTTGGGGGTTTAGATATCAAAGTAAGTTTTGTGTGATTGAATTAAGAGCATAAATGTTCAATATGATCACACTGATCCATAAGTACGTGGATTTCCACGTGAAATTATAAAATATTTAGAAAAATAATCCAACTTGCAGAAGTTTCCAAGGGTGATGTTATGTTCCACTATCTGTAATTAGTTTTATAGATTATTCTGCTGCTGATTTGTTCTTTGCTTCTTATCGCTACTCCATTCCTAAGTAAACCATTAAGCTTTTGTCAATTATTGATAGTGCGACATTTGTCCATACAGCCGTGTTCCACTTAAAAAATACAAATTACAAATCATCAACAGTTGGTTTTTTGTCAAGGAATGATTACTTTATGTAAATTAATCCGACTCGTATCATTCAAATTTGTCTCAAGTTAATCGTTATGGTTTTCTAAGAAATTCTCCTGTGCCATATCAATAATTGATAAGCATCCACATAGACATTTTTTCTACCTAGGTCTGTTGCACCATAGCAGTACGTCTTTTTTCGCAAAGAAGAGGCTGTATAATTTCTCATATTCAGCTCTATTTAAGCTGTCCAACTATAGTTAAATATGACTTGCAAACTATAGAAGCTGATGGATGTATCATGTGTGCTTAATAGAAAAGTTGAGAAAGTTTGATTTTTTTAGCTATGGATTATAAAATTTGTTTATTAGATGTGACTTATACCTAGAAACATCATGTGATTATGTCTATATATCGAAGTCACATTTCCTTTCTAAAATAAACAGCGCAGCTTACAGAACAAAGGATATTGAATAAACAAAACAAATAAATTCGTAGAAATTGAATTATTACTCGGACAGCAGACCAAACAGCAGATAGTTGTTGTTGCTTAGATGTACGCATAGTGACACCAAAGCTGAGTTTTATCTAGATAGATATGTTGACAGGGATAAGTGGAGCAAGCGTAGGATGCGTTCTTTGGATATAACTATTTTTCGACTGTGTTCTGGTTTTGAATGGTTTTATGATAGAAAAAACGTTTTTTGGCGTCAGGTAATCTGCATAAGATCTTATATAACTAATCTCACTTCTGAGTACTGTTTGCATGCAATAAACTAATGAACAATGAAATACTCAAAATTGTAAGTTATGACACACAAAATGGGCTTCTAATAGCACCTCTTACATTGACAAATTTTGGGACAATGGTTACAGAAGATGAAGATATGTACACATAATGACGAGGATCAAGAAACATGAAGACAAACCACGCCACTCAGGAACTCTGAATCCAGTTGCAGACGATGGGCTCGTGTGACTGTGTAGCTACATCAAACTATAACCCATCATTCGAGTATAATCAAAGGCTTACGAACACGAACAAGCTTAAGGATTGATTACCTGTGGAGATACCAAACACAAGTCAGGTTGTCGTACAATGTAGATTTGATCACCGATGCTATTTTCCTTGTAGATATCCTGGTTTCTGTGCCATGTCCATAGTGCATATGTCGAATTCACCACCTGCCAAAAACTTGTTTTTTATTATTTGACCCCTAAAACATGAGATAATCAGAATCCGTTACTCGATTTTTCATTTCTTACCTCGAGAATGCCATGTCCAAAGCTGCTTTCCCTATAAGCACTCCATTCGGGCTGTTTATCCCAGCAAAACTTTCCCTTTGCAGGACCAGATGTAAAATTTGTATGACATACCCCTCCAAATTCAGGTATGTTATCACCAGGCGAAGGACACTTTCCTGGTTCATCTGCGTGATCGACATCTATCTTCTCAATGTTGCCACCATCTCCAATTGTTATATACACGGGTCCACAAGGGTCTAAACTGTACTTATACACTCTATTCATCCTCTCGTAGGCATGCACCTGAAAAAAACCCGAAGATCGGGACAAACTATTCAGTAGCTTTATAAAGACTGATTGTGTTTATAGCAGAATTACTCATATCCCGAGCGTTTGGGTAGAAAAGATCATAAGTGTATGATTTTCCACCTCTACTTTACATTAAACTTACATGACCAGAGAATACGATGTCAACACGATACTGATACAAAAGTTCTTCCATTTCTAGCCTCATGCACTCAAATTCTTGATAATGTGACGAGTAGCTATTGTACCAAGGGGAATGCCACGCAGCTACTAACCAAGGCGTCACACTTCGGTTTAATTTACTCAGGTCCTTTTGGAGCCAAGAATACTGTGCACCTGAAACCATGACACACAAATTATATTTCTATGAGTTACTAACATAATGAATTGATTACAGAATATACGAGTGTTAATTATTTACCGGTCCTATTGTAGTCAATGTAAGCTCCTAACATGATAAAATGCATGCCTCCGGCATCAAATGAGTAGTAGAAATTGCTGTTAGATCCCGACTCGTTGGAGGGTACTGCAAACCTTTTTAGATAAGATTCAAAAGTGACTCCATCAGCTTGTGGCTCGATCTCATGGTTACCTTCGATGACCATCATAGGTACTCTAGAGATCAAAGGCTCCATGAACCTGGACTTTAGATATAGAAGTGTGTCAAATTGACTTGGATTGCATTTTATCTCCAACGGGTCAAACGGGTAAAATCACAAAAAAGGTACCACTGAAATAAAACAGGTCAAATAGGTATTTATAATGCATACAACCTCCAAGATAGTTACCCGACTTGACCAGAACACATTTTGACCCGTTGCCCATCCAGCCCAACCGACCTATTTTGCCCTGAACCCATTTGGGGCTAACCCAGTAAACAAGTTCCAACCAGTTGAGCAAGCTTATGCAAAGTAAGAATATACCTTCCCCATCCATCCCAACGGGGTTAATACGTTTCACGAATAGGTGCATCCGGGAATGCACAAGAGTAGCATGATGCACCTTCGCCACCAGTAGTAAGGTACTGATTAGCATAACTCAGGTCTCCAACCATTATAACCATAGATGGATCATTTTCAATCAAATGATCAATAGTGGTTGTGGTATTCGCTGTGAGTCCAAGGTCCCCAACAACGGCAATTCTACAAGGATATGTGTTTGAGCTTGGCAATGATAACGTTTCAAAAACACGCTCGTCACTCATTGCTGGAATAGAACTGTCTCCACATTTGTAGTAATATTTTGAACCAGGTTCAAGACCTACATTATATAAATCGCCAACTATTAATAATGAAGTACTAATAGCAATAATTTAAGATGATGAATACTTACCATCAATCTTGACGTGATGAATGATTCCAGAAGTGTAGTTAAGAAGTCCCTCAAATGGATAAAACTGATTATAAATCATTGAAACTCCGTTTCGTTTCTTAGTATAGTTTCCACTATTTTCGCCATACCACACCTCACTAGCAACCGTAGATGGATCAAGTGGTGTCACATTCTTCCCAATTTGCGCATCTCCTTTACAATAACAACAAGGTGTTAAGCATTTTGTTTTAAACGTTATAATGTGAGACCGCTAATCACAATCACATAATCAACCGTAACACACGAGCAGACTAGCTGCAAGGAGATAGCGTTTGGGTATTCTTTTGATGTTTAAAGTTGTGCTAATTAGATAACGAGTTGTCTTAACCCGTACACTGTAACAACTTTATAATAGGCCACCCAAGTACGTGTATGCATATGGTTTTTGTATATAAAAATTTCAGCCAAAAACATGTTGGACGACGAAAATACCTTTGATATCTTTCTAGAGCACAATATACAACTAATTGCATTTCTCTTTTTTATATATAGATCGATCTACCAAAATTTTAGCGGCATTATCATATTTAGGTGATATACATTGTTCCAACTTCCAAACACTTGCTAATTAACTTATGAAACTAATCAGAATCACTTTTGTTACGGGCTACTCTAAACAGAACTAAAGAAGATTATTTTCTTTGATCCCTTACACCAATCGCTATAACTAAGTATAACGCAATAATAAGATAATCACTTTCAACGCCCAACGCGCAAAACAACTCTTTAGTCTAATCTCATAACCACATTAAACTAATAAAAAAACCATACCAGTGATCCAAGAAATCCACATAGAATCTACAGATGAAAGAGCCAAAGCAATTTGCTCAGGAAAATCTAAAGTCACATTCTTCCTTAACCTTGTATGATTCATGGGCAAGTCATCACTACCCAATCTAAGCAACTTATCGAATTTTCGTGTCACCGGCTTAAAAGGTCCATCCAATGTCGTAGGTATATGACTAGAAACACTCATGACCATCACCATGATCATGATCATGATCATAGTTAAGGATTTCATAATACTACGTAATATTTATGGCAGATGTTTTATGTGTTATGTGAATGGTATAATATATTTAGTTAGAGGGAATTGAACTGGAATAAAAAAAGGTTCAAAAGGGAATATGATAAAGCATATTCAATGGTTATGGTGGCACGTAATTAGCACTTTGATGGGTTTTAAGATTGCGTTGGGTAGAAGACAAATGTGATCCTATATTTAATTCATGTATCATGTAAAAATTAATACTTCGAATATATTTTTTTTTCGTCCTAAAATTAATGTGACAATAACCAAACTAGTTAGAAGAGGTTAAAAAAATAATAATAAAAAATAAATAAATAAATAAATAAATAAATAAATAAATAAAAAGACAGCAATAGAACTTGGGTAGGTGAAACAATTTAATCACTTGGTATTACGAGGGGTGGTAATTCGGGTCGGGTTCGGGTTGGCGGGTTCGGGTTGTTAGGTTGGCGGGTCATAAAACCCCAACCTGAACCTGACCCATTTAAATCATCGGGTCAGCTATGTCAACCCTAACCTGTTTACACGTAACCCGAATCTGACCCATTTAACCCGTATATATACTTGTGTTGACGGGTTAAATAGGTTACACGGGTTGAATATGTTAAATGGGTTTCGGGTTGACCCATTTAACCCGTTTTATATACAAAAGTTAGCATATTACACGAGTTAAATGGGTTAAACGGGTTAGCGCGGGTCGACCCTTTAACCCATTTAACCCGTACAATTAAATATAAATAATTTTTAATTTAAGAAAAAAAATCTTAAACGGGTTGGCGGGTCGACCAATTTATTTTATTACTAACCCGAACCTGACCTGTTTAATAAACGGGTTAGATATGTCGACCCAAACTTGACCCGAAATCTATTTAGCTCAACCCGAACCTGTTAATTTTCGTGTCGGTTTCAGGTCGAGTTTCGTGTCGGGTCAGAAATTGCCACCCCTAGTATTACCTACAAGTTGACCATTCAAACATTTATGTATCTTCTGCTTTTGCAAAAGCTTACTCGTATTCTAAAATCTAAAACCTTGTTGATAAAGGCAAAAGCTTAACATTATCAAGCAAAAGCTCGTCTTAGAAATAATTTTACCGATCGAAATGAACGAAGAATAAAGCACGTGGACTTTTTAAATATTGAATTCTCAACATGTTACATTTTATTGAACACTCTAAATAAAGTACAAGCCAACATTAAAACCCTAAAGCAAAGCTAAAGCTGATGGACTCTAAGCCCACACTTGGACCAACTAGTTTAAAAAATAAAAATATAACCCAATAAACCCAAAAAATAACGTAACCTGCAAGGCTCACAGTTAAGTTAAAAACTCAAAAACTGGTAGACACACGTATCTAAACAAAACCCTAGTTTTATTATCGATCTAGGTAGAACACACCCGTATTCAATATGGAGACTTATTCTAAACCAGAGGATGCATTTAAACGTGCCGAAGAGCTAATCAATGGTGGACAGAAGGAAGAAGCGGCTTTACAAGTGCTTCGCTATCTTATCACATCGAGGAGGTACTGTGCATGGCAGAAAATACATGAAAAGATCATGTTGAAGTACTGTGAGCTATGTGTTGACCACATGAGAAGGGGCAAATTCACCAAAGACGATCTGATCCAACATCGTGCCATATATCAACAAGTCATTAAGTATTTTATTGACCTTTCAGCAAAGGCCAAGCATGCTCGTAGTCAGGCACAGGCGTTAGAAGACGCCCTTGAAGAGGCAACCATTTGAAGAGCCCGAAGACTTTTCTACTACGCATCGAATGTCTTGATCAATCACAAATCAGTTTTTAGTTTTTAGCTTAAAGCATTTAGCATTTAGCTTTAGCTTTTGCAATTTCATCCCTCGGGGCTTTGAGAGAGTAATAGATGGTATTAGGGTTTCAATGTTGCCTTGTACTCTATTTATATTATAGTGTTCAATAATAAGATTTAACCTACGGAGAATTCAATATATAGCAGTCGTTTTATGTAAACAACACTTAAAAACTAAGAATGCGAATGTAATATGTCTGTATTTTGTGTGCTTGTCGACCCTTGTGAAAACCCGATAACTCAAAAAGAAAAAAATTATAAGCTTTAATTTTCAAGATAAGCTAATTAATTGGAACTACGAAGTGACTAGCGATGAGTTTCATGTTATCATTACGATAGTTTATCCATCTCATGACAAGAACAAAGTTGTATAGTTTAGTTTTTACACATTACAAAATTTCTTCTACTTGTGATATGTAAAATTAGTATAATATCTAGAACCCGATGATCAATGGATGACTTTATAACCTTTTTTCCGTATTAAAACAATTAAGTTAAATTTAAGAGGTATGCTAGACCCACAAAGAAACTCTCACAAAAACATCCACAAGCTGACGTGTCAGCGTTTTATTGGTGTACTGTGTAACAGTTTCTCTCCTCTTTGTGCCCCTAGCATTTCTCTAAATTTAAACGCAACCAAAATCTGTTCAAAGACTATTTGATGAGTTCTGAAATGTTTGAGTCTTGAGTCGTAAGTCTTAACTAACAGACTACTGTATTTGATAAGTTTTGAAATGTTGCTATTTGGGCCCAAGCCCAAAATATGGACTAGTTAATAAAAGCTTACTGGGCCAAGCCAATAACTCTGTCAATCACCATTGCCAAAACCCAAACCCAAAGCAGGTCGATTTTTAGATTTCGTTGCTCCCAATTTTTAAGTTTTGGCCATAACTTAATGTAAAACCTACTTACAAGTGAATCGCGGATCGTAAATTGTATCAAATCGCCAAACAAGTGAGCATGGTTTTGGGATAAAACCCACGTAAGAATATGACTTACTGGATACGATATGTGATCAAGGGCCTTTTAAAAAGAACAACACAATACTAGCCTTCGAGCTCACTTAAGCCAAGTATTGTCACGCTGGAGCTCGACGCTAATCCAAAAACTCGGGCTCTAAATTTGAATCGAGCTCAATCGAGTTCTAAATCTCATGCTCGAGCTCGAATTTTGACTCAAATTCGACCGAGCCTATAAAATTGTCTATATCGATCACTTTGGGTTACCGACCTAATTTCTAACCAGTGTGAATATGTATCAAAGTTGTTGAACTTTTTATACGCGTTAAAACATTTATGTTAATTTGTCAACGCTTTTATTTCTATTGAAACAAATTCATTTATGACTTGTATGTGAACTACAACTTTGAGTAAGACATTTCAAAGATCGAGCTATTTATCATGCCCTCTCTTATTATAATGGACTCCGAGTTAATGTTGCCTATCGAGCTAACCTTTTTAACGAAATCGTTTTAGCATGTAACTTGTAATTCTATTGTAATCAAAATGGCTCTTATGACTCGGTCGTGAAACTAAGGACGTATGAAGTGATCTTTTTGTATAGCGATCTGAGGGCATTTCGTATTATATCTTGTATAAGGTCCGACATGATTGTACTTTGAGTAATACGAGTTGATCCTCGAGCTAAATTTTCATGCTTGTAAGGCGAAACCATGCTAAGTCGTAAGGTTATAATTGTGCGACTATTCGCTTACTCTTTCGATTGTCGAGTTTTGTTATAACAATTAAATTTTACATGTTTGAGACGTGACGTTACTCATAATTAGGCACAATTAATCTTGTCTATTATACCATTATACGATCCCGAAAATGCTCAAACTTAGAGTCAAATTCACGACACTGTTATTTTTTGTATCCATTCGAGTTCTAGAAATAAAATAATTTACGCAAATGGAATTTATGATAGCGTACTACGGCAACCAACATTCACATGGGTTATGATACAATATAATAAACAAAATAGGTTCTCTTTCCCGGTTATTTGAGAAGTCGAGTTTTTGACTCAAATATACGTGTTTAATTAAGGTATTCATGTAAACGTTTTCAACCTTTTTTTAACCACTCTCAAATATTTACCTAGTGAGGTTTGAACCATGGTTGTTAAGATCTACATCTTGATCTTAGGATCTTACAATTTTACGATGCTGCATATCAAAATGATCCCGATTCTACGTAGTATCTTTGTAAGCTTAAGATCTTATAGGATCTCAAATCTTGACTATAGGATCTCAACATACAATCTGATCTGATCTTTCTTTTCTCGAACAACAAACTAGAAAACTAAAAAGATATGGACTATATTTTGTAAACTTTAAAAATAACATGTTCATTTTCTTAAACATTCTATGATCATAATTTAAGACATTTTATGAAACATTTTTTATAATTTTGTGCTTATGATGTATACTAATTTATAGATTTATATAATATTAAAAAAATAGAATTATAATAAAATTTTAAGATTACGATCCGATCTTATAACTTCAATCTTATAAAAACGAAAACGATCTTCACTAAAATTACAATTTTAAAACCTTGGTTTGAACTATTTAATTTGTATGAGAAAATGAAGTGACTTGTCAATAGATGGTTTGGTAGTAGTTTGATTGATACAATATAAATATGTTATTATCCATGAATAAAAGAATCTAATAAAAAAAAAATGAATCAATGGTTAGGATTGCCGATTGCATGTGAGCGCCAATCGCTCCGGAACAAATGTATGACATTCTAGATAAACTTGATGATTAGTAGATACGTGATTAGCTGCCGGTGATTTAGGGTAAATTGCTGTCTTTTGAAGCCACTTCACAAGCCAATATTCATTTCTCAAATATATATATTCACACACAAGATATGTAAAGTGACTAATAAATCTAACTTTTAGATTAAGCTTAATTATATATGTCTTTATCATTATCATTCTGTAATCCATTCCAAGACCATTAACATTGAACATTGTCGTTAGCATACTAAATTTCAATGCGAACGTTACACCCGATTAGTGTGAAAGATTGTATACACGTGCATGTTTTTTAAGCATCGATATCATCCGTAGTATATCTAGCAAAAGTCAATCAAAACTCGTAAAACCATTACGCCGTTACTTTTTGAAGATGATTTTAAAAGCATTCTAGAAAAGGTATAGTACGTGTAAGAAAAACTTGAATCGTGTTTTTTAAAACCTATTAACAGGTAGTCGTTTTGCGTTATTATCACAAAGAGTCCTTACACACACACAAAAGGCATATGTATGAGTAGTTTATGAGCTAATTAAACTCAAACCTCATATTGTGTATATACATAATTGAAGTGCAAAAAAATTTATGACTCTCATCAAGTTGTGATATTTTGCAATGACACCACTTACACTGCACTCTCTGAAGACGGCCCTACATCCATTAATATTAATGTTATTGACGATTAGCTGGTAACAGAAATTAAAGAAGCATTAGTTTATGGTCAACTAGTACTTTTTGCAAAATGATTGTATGGCACATGACTATGAAGAGTTATGTACAATAAATCAAATATTGACTTTCATCAGTGTTCACATATAATTTATTCATGCGTTCTTCACATCAGAAATCTAAACCCTTAAGATTAATGATATTATGCATTGTTATATAAATTAGATGCCTTAAGAAATAAATTTATCATTTATTCACCTACATTGATTTCAAAACGATACCATTATCAAGTGGCCTAGTGGTCTCATCTCCTCACAATAGGTTTCAATTTCAATTTCACTAGATAGACATCACGAGGATGCTCGGAAAAGAGTTCGAAACAGTCACTGGAATATCCCGATTAGGTTTCACATATCTAAGTTAAGTACTCGGCTTCACCGAATAACATGAACTTGAAAAGTCTAGCTCATCCATTTATCCTGACGGCGAACAATATTTGATACGTTACCTTTAAAAAGTTTGCTCATGGTTCATTAAAGTGATGTAACTAAATGTGTTGGTTACATTTCTGATTAAAAATGATAGTTTTAAAAATATTACGTTCTCTTTTTTTTTTCATGTGTTTTTGGTTCTCTGACCATATTGTTTGACTTGACTACATTCTTTTCTTTAATTTACTCTCTTTAACTAAAGGTGAAAAACAAAATGAGACCCGCCAAATATGTTTGTTACCAAACACAACCCTACGAGATCCATGCTTTTCACTTGTCATTATGTAAAAAGATGCAATTGAGTACAATGTGCAACATCCCAAGCATAAAGTGCAACAAACCAAGCATGCCCCACTAGACCAACCAACCCATGTTGCTTCAATTCAAAGGTATCATCATAAAAAAAGTTACTACTCCTACCAAATAGTGAAAAAACAAAATCATGCAAACTCATGGGTAGTTAGTTAATTGAAAGCAAGAGCTCATTAGGAAGCTTGAACCTTTTCACCAATTCACAACCATAAGCATAATTAGGTTTACATTTACCATTCAAACTCTAAATTAGTTATTTGTTACACGAGCGCGTAAATTTAAATGAGTTAAGGAACTAGTGTATTTGATATGTTTTAGTTTTAGCTGTTGTTTGAATTCTATAACTTTTGACACGTCTGATATCAAATACAACTTAACTTACTCGTTTTTAGCTATCAAAATGTGCAGATCCATGAAGATAGGTTTATCTTTCTTGCGGACTTTATGGTTTTAAATTTGGATGGCAGAGGTTCAATCCAGCTTATTTTCATCTCCGAACCCGCTGCTTTGCGTAAGTACCATGCTAGTATCATTATAAAGAGGTTTCAGATTCAAATCGCACTAGATATACATTTCAAGAGTGACTAGCGAAAGGGTCAGAAACAATTACATGATACCTTAGTTAAACTATATACATTTGAATCAAATACTCGTCATTTGTAAGTAATATGTGCATAAAAAGAAAAGGAGAAAAAAAAAAAAAAAAAAAAAAAAAAAAAAAAAA